>WBNM01040492.1:0-45285 GCA_013399055.1 Ramphastos sulfuratus
TACTGTTTTATCTCCTTGCTAGTTGGTTGCCTCATTATAAGAGAATGTGAAGGCAAGAAATGTTGGTAGGGCTCTGGGGGAGATGATGGGAAAAGATTCGGTCTGTATCCCAGCTTATTCTCCCAGTTTGAAAAGACAGGGTTTAGTGCTTCATTCGAGGCTGGAAGGATGAGAACTCTTAAGTTGCAGCAGAAAGCCAAGTGTGTTTGTATGCTGTGGTGGGGTACCAGCTGAGAGGACTTGTCATGTATGCTTTAAATTAGCTTGCTTGCATACAGAAGCACTGTAGCCATGGCAGCAGTCCAGGGCAACTACTGTGCTCTTTCCTTGTTATCTCTGTCCTGGGAGAACAGTCTTGGGTTCTCCCAACAATCCTTCTAGCAATATTCCTGTGCCATGATCTAAATGCATTTGATATTCTTAATGAATCTAGCACAGCTAACAGCAATTCTGAGTGTTCTGCCTTTGTCTTGTATCCTCCTGAGTTGTTTGAGCCAGCAAGAGTTCCCCTTTACCGCTTTTTAGCAACCTGATTATACCCAATATGTGCTACCTTACCATCATATAATTTACTTCACCAATGCTTTGTCAGTTGTAAGCTACAAGTGTTAGATCCCCAGCTGTTGTAATTCAGCATCTTCAGGTAACACTTACTGCAAAAGACAGCCTTATGCCAACTGTTAAGGTAACCTCTATGAGAAGGCAATTAATACGATGTTCAAAACCTGCCTAGATGCTGTCCTGTGCAATCTGCTCTAGGTGGACCTGCTTTAGAACAGTTGAACTAGGTGGTCTCTGGAGGTCCCTTCTAACCCCTACCATTCTATGATTCTGAGATTCTGTGATGCTGTTGCCAAGTGGCCCAGTAAGATTATTGTTGCTATTGCTATGAGATCACAAGCCCTACCCTAACTTTGCAGCTTGTGCAGCAGTGTTTTTAGGGTTATAAATGCTTCAGAGAGGGATCAGGGCTGATCTACTTTTGATTCATTGGCCTCTCAGGAAGAAGCACTGAAAAACACTTTTAACTTTCAATGTGACACCGCAAAATATCTTCAGTGTAAAGGCAGATTTATCAAAGCAGACAAAGGCAATGGTTGTCAGGAGATAAATTAATTGGTACTGAACATTCTGACTACACCTCAGACTGTGTGGCTCTGGT
The DNA here is from genome assembly GCA_013399055.1 of Ramphastos sulfuratus. Lineage (NCBI taxonomy): Eukaryota > Metazoa > Chordata > Aves > Piciformes > Ramphastidae > Ramphastos > Ramphastos sulfuratus. The sequence continues at coordinate 1,163 of WBNM01040492.1, forward strand.
GAGACTCTGATGGGGTGTCTCAGCTGAGCAGAGGAGCTGACTGGAAAAAAGGGCACCAGCCAAATGATGAAAGCCAGTAACAGACCTTGTTAATTTTTAACAAAGTAGTACCATAATTTTTTGTTGTTTGTGAGGTTTTGTTTTTTAGTGGTGTTTTTGGTTTTAGGAAACTGTGCCTAAGGTAGCTGTCTAGAAAATGGAGTAGTTTAGAGAAATATGTTGTCTCATAATCAAGGAGAGCTGTCAAAACCACTTGGCGAATAAAGTACTTAGTGCCAGAGATATTTATGCATTACTCCTAAGGAAAAAAAATTCATATTGATGAGTGTATGTGAGAGTAAAGCACAAGTTGCTTCACAAGCACTATGAGGCAGGGGAGGGTGGGATGAGAACTCCTAAACCGGTGTCTGGAATTGTACTTCATTGTCATTAAGAAAAGCAGAATAAACGTGCTTCTCATTTTCAGTCTATCCAATCTGTTCTAAAGCAAAGATCTTTGTAAGGATTTTATGAGTTTTGTGGTTGTATTTCCAGTGTGGTTAATCAAATACATTGCCCTTGAACTCTACTACCACAAGGACTAGACTTGCTGGGATTTACTGTCACTCACTGTTTTCTAGAAAGCCATCTGATTAATGCAGGCAAAGAAGCAACTGCAGATCAGGATTTCCTGAACTGCTTTCTTTACAACTTCTTGCATACTTAATCAAACTTTCTTATGCATTCCTACCTTTTTGTGTTTGCTTTTTTTCTGGCACTTTTTATCTTCTTCTTCCTTCTGGCATTGCCCACTAGCTTAAAGAATAGTGCAGATTTAAACAGGGTGGCTAGTCTGACTGGCTCAGGATAATGACTGAGCAAATCTCCTGAAAGGAGTAAAAGAGCATACCAGCCAAGAGTTTCTTAGAAAAAACCATGAGCATTTAAACTTAGCTCATGATGATGCCAGCCGCTCCTAGTGCGCAACACACAGAGCCACACATGGAGCCAGACGTGGAGTGGCAAGCTAGAAGGGGCACTTACTTCAGTTTTCTTTTTTGACATTGATCTCCATTTCTTCCTTTAGTTTGTTTAAAGAAGAGTAAATGGACTGACAGTGGTAAGAGTTATGACCTTATCCACATTGTCTTCTTTATCTGAGGAGGAAGACTTTGAGCCAACAAATGTCCTGCTGAGGTGTTTCTCCTTCTGTAAAAAACAGAGGGGAGAGGGCAAACAAAGGGGCTGCTTGTCCTTTTCTCACCTACTGCTGATTCAGTGTTTGCTTACTTGAATAGTTTGTCAAGCAAAACTAGGTACCTGACAATCAAGCTGAATCATGAGTTACTCTGAACACAGTGGCAGTAGAAGCCTGCATGGTTCCTTCCCATGGAAAGAGGCAGGATGCAGCAGGGCTGAGAGGGTGAGGCTGGCTGGCCTGGGGAATGCTGACCCTGAGGCTGGGGTGCCCAGCAGGCTCGCTGGCCTGCAAGCAGATCCTGGTTTTAGCCTGAGAAGATTTGCCCATCTTGTTGTTTTCATTTCCATATTTGTTCCAGAGGTATGAAAAAATAGTCTCGGAGAACTAAAGGGAAGGGGGTGGAGAACAGTGCTGTTAGCAAAGCTGAAGAGTTCATTCATTGCCATGGAAATGTTCACGTCCTAGCAACAGCTTATTGATGACAAGTTGACATGAAAAGACAAGAGCTGATGTCTTTGAGTCATGGGAAAACAACCTATCCTGGATTTATACTTCTTTACTTCCTTTTCTTTTCTAAAAGTGCATCATGATTTAACATAAAAATCATAGAATCATAGAATCATAGAATGGTTTAGGTTGGAAGAGACCTCAAAGACCATCTAGTTCCAACCAATCAGTTTTTGTTTTTTAATTAGTGTTTGTACTTTTGTGTTGAAACATTACTTACTAAGAAAAGTGAATTGTCTATCTGATCAGAAAGACAATTAAAATGCAGCAAAGAAACCTAAAGGTATCAAACTATTTTTTTTCCCCTTTAGACATTTAGCAAGATGGTTTTGGATTAACTGAAAACATCTAGAAAGTCAATGCACCATTTTCTGTCCATCTCCTCACTTCCCTGAACATTTGCTGCAGGTAACCTCACTAAGATGTTGCTTGACATAATGCAGAGTTAGAATTGTTTGCAATATGGTCTGCTTTTGTTGTGGTGCCCAGGGAGTGTATGTGTGCTGGAAGTTCTAAAAAAAAAAAACTTTCTCTATTGGTGTGCCTTTGGGTTAGGGTGGGTTAGAGTAGCACTTGCTGCATTTGTTGAGAGGGTGCATGTTCCTTCATTTTCCTAACTTACAGTGGTACAAGAATCTTCTGGGTGAAAGCAGGTTACCATAGCAGTCACTGTGTGAAAGGAGATACCTTTGAGAGCAAGGATCAGACTGTTGTTGATACTATTAAGTACAAAAATGTTGTGGAGTCCCAGCTGTAAAGCAGTGTTCAGTTGTTCCACACAGACACAGGTGGTCTTTTTTCCCTAGGAGCTTGTGATCCATCTGTTTGCCATTATGGTTTTTCATTGGTAGGAATAAAACTCTTGCTTATCTGTTTCAGCTTATTGATCTAAGGTTGTTGTCATTGCACAAAAGCTATCCTTTTATTTACATTCATAGAGTTTTATGTCTTGCATAAATTCAAGACAGATTGCTTTTCTTTTTTTTTTAATGGTGTGTAGTTGTTGGAAATGTTTCTGTCAAAGTAAGTATTCCAATAACCATTTTGGAAAAGCAGGGTATGTATGATATTATTTTATACATACCATCACTATAGTGCAAACATTTGTTTAAAAGCTTTATTGAACTGAATCCTTAAAGAGGACTCCCTGAACATCACATTTATTGTGAGAAAAACATTGAGTGTTAGTATTTCTGTAGCTAATAGAAACATTTTTTTCAGAAATGTGATCCTTTATCTGCACATGAATGAAAAATGGAACTAATGAAATATCCGAAGACTAACCAATCAACAAAAATATTCTAGGTTTTCTGAATTTTTTGCTCATTAGCAGTATTTTCCTCTTTGGAGACAAGGACTACTTAGCTGCTCGGCACGCCATGCTGATGTTCTGGTACTGCCACTGCTTTAGGTTTACAATAAATGAAGTAACTGGTGCTGTAGTGCCACTGGATGAACAGTTAGAAATGCCTGAAGTAGAAGAAGAATGCATTAAGAACACCACCTAAATAACTTCATGCCTGCTGCTCAGGTGCAAGCTCTCTATAGGGAGAGAGAACTGTTTTGAAAAGGATTGTAACAATTAAAGCAGGACTTAGGTGGATTTTAGGATCCCGTACTGTGATCAGCACTTCGGCTAAGTTGGTACCCTCTGTTCAGACCTAGAGGTTCCTTCAATGCTGGCATGTGTGTTGCTGCATTTCCAGGACAGGATCTTTGTGAGTTATAATGTGGAGGACCCTGGACAGCACCATACGTGGTCCCCAGTAGTAAGCAATGTATCAGAAATAATCCTGAGAGCAGGAGCTAGACTTGCCAGGATCTTTGAAATTGGCACAGACTTTTGCATGCTTTTTCTAGGGCTCGTAGCTATGTTTTCAGTTCCATGTTTGAGAAGAGTGGGAGGCATAGATGTGGGGATTGGCCTAAAGTTCTATAGTGGAGCCTCCTTCATTTCCTCAGTGCTTACATGGCAAAGCAACATGCACCTGTGAATGGTGGACCAGAGTGTGCCATGACTTTAACTTATTCATTTGTGTATTTGAGATTCTTTTCCCCATTTTCCATTTCTGGACAAATTCTTCTTAGAGTCAGGGGTTAAGGAAGGCAGTCATAAATTTTTTCTGTGAACTTTGGGAGAGTGTGTCAATTTGAATGACAGCATGCCATCAGTTAGCTTATGGGAAAATAAACACATTCTTTTTCCACTAAATCTTCTGGACTCTTTGTAGGTTCAAAAAGATACATTTTGGGAGGGAGGATGCAGCTGCAAAATGTTCTATTCTCACTCCAAAGAAGAATCAGGAAACAGTTCAACATGTCTAAGCTCATAATTTCTTTACTAAAGAATAATATGCAAAAGTTACAACTGAGACTTTCCAAGAAATGTGACCAACAGTATTAACTTTCTTGAAGGAGATGGGGGAATATTAAATTTTCAAATAGAAATATTTCTTTAGTTCTATTAATTTGTGATTGTGGAACATCTAATGCTTCTGCTATCCTAATTCCTCCTTACTAACTTGACTGATGCACTGACTGATTTGAGAAAGTGTCCTTTTCCTTTCTTTCACTTGAAGGTCTGTTACCTGTTAGTAGCAGATTGATTAGTCAACATTAGCACCTGGGAATGCCTTTATTTTTATCACTTCAAGCAAATATGTCTACAGCTGGAGACATAATTATATGCATTACAGAAACACATTTTTGATATTCTTTAATTATATTTTGACAGAAAAGAAATGTCAAGGGAGTAGCACTTGCTTTTCAGCTCTGAAACATTTGTATCTGTTGTACAGACTTTTCTACTTTGTCATGCTATCTTTTCAAGTCTTTTGCTGTCATGTAGTTAGTCTTGCCTTTTTTTTTTTTTGTGACAATGTTAAGATTTTAAACAACTATTTCATGAAGTGCATTTACAGATTGCCTTCTCTGAAGCTACAGGCCATCTTCATTTGCTTGCAAAAGTGTGAAATCCAGAGGAACTTTGATGATTTGTACCAACTGCAGATCTGGTCTCTTAAGATTTCACTCCTGGCACATGCTCCTCTCAGTCAAATGCCACCAGAGTCTCTGTCCTGTGTGACAGAAGTTAGAGATAGTACTGAAAGTTACACACATCTTCAGGAGGAGTCTAAGTATTATGATTCTGTTTTTTTTCTGGCATGTACTCTGATATACTTTGTACAACTGGAAGAAAATCCAAAACTGGAAATGCTGAAAAATAAATTCTCTCCTTCACATGTGTAAGAGGTAACATTTCTGTCTATTTGGACTATTTTCCCATGCAACAGACAAGGATCGATCTCATCTGCACGCATTTGTATACATCTGAAATTTAAAGTAAAATGTAGTCTGGGTTGGCACCAGTTTGTAAATGGAGGCAGTTTGTTCCACCATTAGTAATAATGTTCACGTTCAAAGACATATTTCTAAGAGAAAAGCTCTCTTTAAAAAAACCCATACAAAGTCAGTTAAAAGAACCTAGCTATTAGGAGATATGAGACAGAGCGTCACTGGACTTACATGAACAACAGCTAAGTAGCTGTCACTATCTTAATTGCAAGAATTTACTAACAGGTCTCTGAAGTAATGCATGACATTTTTATATCTAAGATGTACTGAGAAGCTGATAAGAAGGACACCATGTACCATGCTGTTTTCTTGAGGTATTACAGTACTTGTAGTTGAGAAATACTCTAAGGAAATGATCTACTGTCTGTAAGTGATGCTGATGATTTGGGTGTCACATTTCCCATAAAATTATTACCGAGCCGCAGCTCCAATATGATGCTAGGAGACACTGCATTACTTTGAAGAATTGTCATACAAGGCACAGATGAGGTACAAACTTCAGTATCCTGCTGGTTATTGTCCTTAAAGGTGTGCTGCTATGCTTTTTAGAAACAAGCAGGTGTTCTTCTGAGATTTCTATGTGCATAACCATGCCTTTTTTATCTAATATAGGTCTGCAATTCAGGTTGACCACTGAACTGCAATGTATCCTTTTTTTATCCTAACATGTTTTCTTTCTAGCACACAATTTGGAACCATGTATCAGAAAGGCCTTGGAGCTACTCTGTTATCTGCAGCCTTACAGGGGCTGATCCCTGTAAGGATCCCCATACTGATCATGAAATCAATACAGAAAAGATGCACAAAACCTAAACTGAGCTAAGACATGCCACACACTGTCAGAAATTTCTCACCTTCCTCTATGTTCTTTTGCATTTGTTTTCTTAAGCTCTTTTTCCTTGAGCTGAGAGAGCAACTGTTAATGAAAGAAATGAAAAAACAAGAAGCCTACAACTACCTGAAAGGAGGTTGTAGCCAGGTGGGGGTCGATCTCTTCTCCCAGGCAACCAGCAACAGAACAAGGAGACACAGTCTCAAGTTGTGCCAGGGGAGGTATAGGCTGGATATTAGGAGGAAGTTCTTCACAGAGAGAGTGATTGCCATTTGAATGGGCTGCCCAGGGAGGTGGTAGATTTGCTGTCCCTGAAGGTGTTCAAGAAAAGACTGAATGTGGCACTTAGTGGCATGGTCTAGTTGATTGGATAGAGCTGGGTGATAGGTTGGACTGGATGATCATGGAGGTCTCTTCCAACCTGACTGATTCTCTGATTTTGATTCTAAATCAATTAGCATAAAAATCTGAGCAAATGCTTGGTAAATACACAATTTAATACTTGGTGAATAGATATCTTTTTCTACTTGGGGTTCTTTAGTAAAGCTTGCCAGACACTAATAAAAGAGTAGAAGGAAAACCAAGATTTATTTTTTGTGTCTTTGGGACATCTGATAAAATGCAGTGGATTGGTTCATTGGTATTTCATGCCTAGCTAAGTAGCTTGCCAATGATCTGTTTAAATTTGCATAGATGAGAAAAAGATTTTCTGATGTAGCATTGTTTATGATTTAGGTTTACTTTTATTCTAAACTGTTGTTTAGGCCTTTGTAGATTTGAAGCCTGAAATTTCTCTTGTGAGTCAACTCTTTTTTTGATAAACCATTTACAATGAGGTAATTGTCAGTTTGTAGTGAGAAGAAAAACATTCAAATGCAGTGGAATGTGAGACTGCAGAATGAAGATGTAAAGGAAAACTTGCTTCAGTGTGAATTTATGAATCATTTTGGGTCAGGGACCAGAATTTAATGTGCAGCTAAAATACACTCTTGCACTTTACACAGACTCATCAGTGAAAGTCACTGTCCTTGTCCTGTGTACATACACAGTTGAAGATCTTGTTTTCCTCTTGGGCTTTGCTAAGGATGCATTTGAGACCATGGAAAGGAAAGTAGATATTAATGAAATTACTTATAGAGATTAAGGCTCAAAATTGTGTTTTTTAATACAGGTATGTGTGTAGCTATGTCCATGTATGTGTGGCCAGGGTGTATGCCTGTTTCAGCTTATGTAATTTGGGGGAATAATTTTCAGCTCTGGTCATTTCATATTTCATGTGTTTTGTTCAGTCTCAAGCTCCAAAAGAGGACTCATGCAACCAAATAGGTTAAACTTGATTTTCCTCAAGATTTGAAAGCAAAAGTGATGTGCAAATTAGATTCCACATATTACGTTTATCCTTCAAGTATATTTACGGTTTATGAAAGAAAGATGGAGGTTTCAATATAGGGTAAGAAGGTTGCAGAGGGCATTTTTCTTGGTTCAGATGCATCAGCTCAAATCCAGTATTTTCCTCTGCAATAATGAATCAGTGTGATTTAGGTTTGGTTCATTATGGTAAGGAACCAAGGAAGAAATATGGTTTCAAATCCCAGTAGGGATTTCTTCCTTACAGCTTCTCCATGCCTGGTGCATCATTCTGCAGGTATTAAACAGTAAGATTAATCTAAAGGCAGAAAACACTTCCATTCTGCAGAGGAAACACAGGTTTTTAATGCTTCTTAGATAAAGGAGAAACAAAACCATAAACTGTAAGTCATAATGCATAATCCAGAAATTTGCAGAAATTTTATAGTTTTATAAAGAACTAAACCTGACTTCACGTGTTTTTAACTTCTGTGGGCACTTCATGTTCCACATGAGTAACGATCCTTTTGTCTACAAAGTCTTCGTGACAACTTAATCTTTCCTGAGTCCTGCAAGTTTCACATCGGGGATTTTTGTTTATTTTAACTTAGGCTTGCACTTTATGCATCTGGCCAGAGATGGTGCTAAGTGCTCGGGTACTGCAGAGTGAGATGCAGTGGGAACTTGAACAGAAGAGATTTGGGGTGTTACTTCCAATAATACTTAACCTCCTCACTGGCACAAGTTGTGAGTTTGAGAGAATGTAAAATCAGAGAAAAGCATCCTACTTGTAACACTTAGCCAAACAGGAGCAAATAAAATTATTTTGGAAGATGAGAAAACTGTTAGGAAGCTGCAGCACTGTGAGGAAGATTTATTTGTTTGCTGTATTTGCTGATACTTTATCACTCAGTAAAATAAAAGCAATCTTCTGGAGGCGAATTTATATAGCCTTCATCAGATAGGTAGTTAAAATGGAAATGAGCTCAATTTACTAATAACACCTCTCAGTTGCAGCTCATTTCTTACCATCTTTTCATAATTGCTGTTTCGTGTCTCTCCTGTATGAAAGTCTGTGTGACAGTGTGGCACTTGGAGAATATGAGGAATTGCACCATTAATGGATGTCAAGCTCTGCAAACTTTTCCTTCTAAGTTCTCATCCAAAGTCAGACCTATTATAGTCAGGGCTAAGGCTCACCAGGGTGAAGACCTCTGAGGCTTTCTGAGTCAAGGCTGGAGAGTTAGCCTGCTTTGTGATGTGTGCTAGTCCTTTCTAGCTCCTTCTTACCTGTGGCTTTTGTTCTCTGACAATGTTTTTTTTCTGAATCATGGAAGTATCACTAGAATGGCAATGCAAAGAACAGACAAAATCAGCCGAAAATTCTCTTTCACTTCTCTTTTTTTTTTTCCTCCCCAGTTTTTATTCCATGCTTGCTGCTACTAGCAGCTGAATCAAGCCCTTCTCATGTTGTATCAGTGATATTGATCTCATTAATTAATACTCTTTTGATGCAGCTGGATGGTATTCCAATAGATCAAGAAAGGCTTGTTCTCACTGGGCTCTTCATTGATGCCTTGAGGTAGCTCCAGAATGCCCTTCCTGTAAGGGCAGATGTGGAAAGCTGGACCAACCTTAGAGTCTGGTGCTCTTCCTGTCTAGGCAATGAATTTGTCTGAGTGGGTCAAGGTGCCTTCTGGTCTGTTTCAAAGACTGTTTGCATGGATATTAGTGCACAGGGCAAATGATGTGTATTTGAATTTAGTCTTAGCTTTCTGCTCAGTCCCATGGTGTAGACATTACCTAAGCACAATTTATGAGGCTGTTGCAACCCCATTCCTTTTCACATCCCAATGTTTTTTTCATGGCTGTCATGCTTTTACTAAAGCATGAGTTCTTATTCCAAACTACAGGTATAACATTTTTATTGTGTTAAAAAAATGTTAATTATGTTCCCAGATCTATATCTAGAAGACTTGACCCATGGTTTCTTCCTCAGTTTGCCTTTCTTTCCTGCAGAGAGAAGGATCATCTAAAGACAGAACTTTCCAGGATTGTATTGCTTCCTTCCAATTCAGTATAACATCAAATTTCAGCCTTTCCCTGTCCTCCTTGGGAGTCTTGGGCTGCTGGCCTTCTGCAAGGTGTTCCTGCACCAAGTGTTCAGAAAGATCCCCCTGCACCAAGTGTTCGGAAAGATCCAATACTTTGACTCCAGGGCCATGGCAGTTTTTCCCAGCCATTGAGTCACAGAGTCAACCAGAAGTGTCAGGAGATTGTGGGAGTTGTTGCAGTGAGACATCAAAGCAGGTTTTCTCACCCTCACCTCCAGACCATTTTCGTTTGAGGCTCTTAGGCAGTTTTCAAGTGTTGATGGAAACCATTACACAGTAGGACGGGTATCTGGGAACAGGATTTCTTAGGAGGTCACTGTAGAGTTGGTGGCCATATCAGCAGCACCTCTTTTGACCTCAGCTATTACAGCTGATATGGTGATGAACAGGGACTTCTCTCCCATACTAACAAAGCTCGTTGGGGATTGTTACAAAGAGAGATGCTCTGTGAGGTTTCCTGATGGACACTATTTCCTGTGCTATAGAAGTTTTAGTGCAGGGCATATTCCAAACTTGATATGTTTGTAAGTGTGCTTGGGAATAGGAGAGATAGAAGTGTTGATTCAGGAACCTTTCAGTGTTCAATGTGCTTTTTATGAACTCAGTCAGCAGACAGTATTGTAATTAATACATGATCCTGAAATTACTGCAGGAGCAAACAAAACTAAAAGATGGAAAATGGGGAAGAAACTTTCAAATTACCTATCTGATCTTAGCAGCTGCTGGAGAATTGGCCAATATTCAAAAATAGGTTAGTAAAAGTATTCACTAAAAAGGTAGGAAAAATAAGAGGAACTTTTCAGTTGTTCCCCAGTGGTATTTGCTTTACTTAATTTGCTTCACCAAGGGCAAATCATGCCTGACAAATGTGGTGGCTTTTTATGAAGAAGTCACAGCGACAGTGGACAAGGGAAGGGCAACTGATGTCATCTACCTGGACCTGAGTAAGGCATTTGACTCTGTCCCACATGACATCCTGGTCACCAAACTGGAAAATATGGCCTTGATGCGTGGAGCACTGCTGGATAAGGAATTGGCTGGATGATAGCACGCCAAGAGTGGTGCTCAAGGGCACAATGTCCACCTGGAGACCAGTGACAAGTGGTGTCCCTCAGGGGCCAGTGCTGGGACCAGTGCTGTTTAATATCAGCAACATGGACAGAGGAATTGAGTGCACCCTCAGCAAGTTTGCAGATGACACCAAACTGTGTGGCACAGTTGACTTGCTAGAGGGCAGGGATGCCATGCAGAGGGACCTGGACAGGCTGAAGAGGTGGGGCCAGGCTAACCTCATGAAAGTCAACAAAGCCAAGTGTAAGGTCCTGCACCTGGGTAGGCACAATCCTAAGCACAAATCCAGGCTGGGTGGTGAATGGCTGGAGAGCAGCCCTGAGGAAAAGGACCTTGGGGTCTGGGTTGATGAAAAGCTCAACATGAGCCTGCAGTGTGTGCANTGTCAGTGAAAACATTTGAAAATAATTTTCCTAATTAATAAGGCAGGCTTGATGTGATGGAACTGTAACTAGTTTCTACATTTTCTACCCATAAACATTTTGAATGAGGAAAAGCCTGTTCCACCCACATTGCTTTTGGAAAAATGACGATTCGAAAGGTTTGTGGATCATTAAATAGGAGCATTTCTTCCATCAACTCTCCACTGCACATTACTTGTTTCAGATGTAGAAGGTGAAGAGAAATAAGGCCTATCCTAACTAAAAGACATGCAAGGGGGCCCTTAAATTGTGACATTTTGGTTCTGCGCACAGTGTTTTGAATATAAAAAGGGAATAGAGGTCATTGCCTATTTCAGTCCTGAATGATTTACTTCGCCTAGCAAAATGAATCATAATTGGGCAGATGAGTGGATCAACATGATAATTACACACCTGTTCTGATCACACTCATTCTGTTTTGTATTTTGTCCTGCACACCATGCACACACAAATAATAAGGTAGTTGGGGATAATTATGACCTAAAGGGTCATGTTTTGTGGGCAGAACAGGGAAAGATCTTTGATGCTAATGAATAACCCAAATAATCTCCAACTTTGCCAAATATATCCTGAAATAGGAATAGTGTGGCCAGCAGGAGCAGGGAGGTCATTCTCCCCCTGTACTCTGCACTGGTTAGGCCACACCTTGAGTACTGTGTCCAGTTCTGGGCCCCTCAATTTAAGAAGGACATTGAGGTGCTTGAGCGTGTCCAGAGAAGGGCAACGAGGCTGGTGAGAGGCCTCGAGCACAAGCCCTATGAGGAGAGGCTGAGGGAGCTGGGATTGTTTAGCCTGGAGAAGAGGAGGCTCAGGGGAGACCTTATTGCTGTCTACAACTACCTGAAGGGTGGTTGTGGCCAGCAGGAGGTTGCTTTCTTCTCTCAGGCAACCAGCACCAGAACAAGAGGACACAGTCTCAAGCTGTGCCAGGGGAGGTTTAGGCTCAAGGTGAGGAGAAAGTTCTTCACCGAGAGAGTCATTCACCACTGGAATGGGCTGCCCAGGGAGGTGGTGGAGTCGCCATCCCTGGAGGTGTTCAAGGCATGCTTGGACGTGGCACTTGGTGCCATGGTCTAGTCTTGAGGTCTGTGGTAATGGGTTGGACTTGATGATCTTTGAGGTCTCTTCCAACCTTGCTTATACTGTGATACTGTGATACTGTGTGAATTCTTTAAATCCAGGTTTTTATTCTTTGACAGCCATAGTACTGGGCACTAGATAAATAATGCATGAATTGGTTATATTATTTAGATGTGTAAGATAGATTAGGATATGGAGGGAAAACAACTATCAATTAATCTTTTCAGTGCTCCACTGCATTCAAACAGTACTAGCTAGAAAGACCTTCCAGCTGTCTTACTGTACGAATTACAATCCTGCCCTGAGAGCTTCTGGAGTAGGTGTCCCTGTGATTCTCTGCTTTCAATGCCCCAGAGATACTGGGATACACTACAGACAGTGTAATAGTGGCCTTTCTATCTGTCTCTCTGAAGCTTTGTAAAAAATTCCATTACTGTAGTGAATGCTTTGTGGTCAGCTGGTGAGCAGACCATTTGTCTGTTGATAACAGTATCACTTGTCAGATCTCTGATGTGTGTTTTCTCCATTGCTTATCGTGTTAATTGTGTCTCTGACCTTTTGTCATCGCAGAGTATTTTCCTCTGTGATTTCTGACACTGGGACACTTCCTGGTCATCATTCTTATTGACTTGTCTGTGGTTTTTTTCCATGTAGAAATACATCCTTTTCCTTTGACTAACTGAGAATGGAAAGGAAAGTATGTGGGTGAGATTTATAGTTTGAATCTTGGCCTCATTTCCCATCATTTCCATCTTCCATGCTTAAGGTGTGTTTTGAGTATGCATTTTCATATACATCCACTTCTAGTCTGCTGCAGTGCAAGGTGAATTAAATCAATTTGTTAGAAGGCACCAAGGCACCAACTAGGGCTCTGGATTGGCCAGAGCCTTTCTTTCTCTCTACATGGTCTGGGGAGCACTGGCAGAAGTGTGACATGCCTGTACCTCTGAAAGCCCGTTGTATAACTACAGGAGGCCTCCTGTTCACATAGATTTTTCCCAAAAGGTAGTGAAAGGCATGCAGGAGAATAAAATCATGTCACACTGCCTACAGATGCACAAGGCTACCTAGCTTTTTTAATACTGGAAAAAGTGTTCAAGACTGAGGCACATAGGACAAATTGTTCAGGAGGTGTTTTTGTGGTTTTTCCTTCATTTGATAGTGAAAGACAGTATGTTTTTAACTCACATTACCAGGGGGTAATTAAGGCTTACATGCCATAAAGGAACAGCAAGTTTCTGGGAAAAGATTTAAAGAGGCAATCCAGGGTGCCAATGCACAGCATTATTGACTGGAATGAGTAACTGCTCTTGTTCATGCTTGTAGCTTCTGCTAACCAGTTATGTTCAAGAGGAGAGTTGGGATGCATTTACCACCATGCCACGGCCTGTGTCTGAGCAATTAGGCTGACGTAGTGATGCTTTTATTTCAGACCCTTGTTTGTCACAGGAAAATTTGGGGGTGTGTGCATGAAGGCATCTGTAATAAACCAGCATTTGGTCAGTCCCAGAAAATAACAGATGCTAGGTTTTATGTGCATAGAAATGAAACGATATAGGTTTTGGTTGGTTGGTTTTAACAGAAACTTATTTAGACATTGTTTAAACTGATGCTTTTGCTATGAATTTTGTGTGGTTAAACCTCTTTTCTTTATAGGTGTATTTAGGTAACTATGTAGTAAAAATATTATTGAACTCTTTCATTAATATGCAATCTCAGAACCTGAAGTGAAAGCAACATTGAACTTCACAGGATTTGCTGTTCTGCCTCCTTCCATTACAGCTAGTGACTCTATCACATCTCCTTCCCCAGAACTCTCTTCTACTCTGAAAATGCAAGCCACATTTTGTGTGAGATTGTCCAACTGATTAAAATTATCATGCTAAAGATGGAACATTTATTCTTAACTAGCATCCATATTTGAAAACTTCTGCTTCTGATTCAGTTCAGAAATAGAGCATGTGTTTTTGAACAGTTTCTCTATTTTTTTCCCCAATCAATAACTAAGAAAGGTCTAAGAAAGGATGCTATCTTTTCACAAAGCGTGTCTTAAAATATTTAATGTTTTGGGGAAAATTAGATTTTTTTGTTTTGATGTTCTGTATAATAATCCAAACTCTTTCCTAGTTAACTATTCAAAACTAATCTGAATTATTTCTCTTTCCCTCTTTCAGAGATAAATTTATTTATTAGCATACTAGTGTATGCTACACTGTCCAGCTCGTTGAGACAAGAATCTTGAGAAAGAAAGCCTGGATTTGTGGTGCATCCCATATGATTTTTAGAATAAGGAGGGCAAGATCAGCAAGGAAACAAATTAGTTTTGATCTATGGTAAACTTTAAGCCTCCTATGCTATTGCTGCAATTATGGCCATTTGACTTTTATATTTCAGGATCTGTTTCTTGTTGAGATTATGGTATTTCTATTCTTAGATGGCTGGAGTCTCCCTAGCTTCACCTGAGCTTTACAATACTGGAACTCCATATGAGTGATGAAGTCATCACTTCAGTCCTATCAGCAAGTGCACGTGAATTACAGGACACAAATACACCCCATGGACCCCACTGCTTGGGGCTAACCTGCACATCACACTTGCCTATGCAAATCTATCTGTATGTGTTGTCTCTCTGGGTGAAAATGTAGCTAGGAAAGCTGCAGGATCTCTAGATACAGTTGCTATGGAAACACACCTATAGTTCATGTCATCCAACTTCTATTCTCATTTTCGAAAATAAAGCTAGTTACATTTTAAGATAGAATCATAGAATCATAGCATGATCTGAGTTGGAAGGGACCTCCAAAGGTCATCTAGTCCAACCCCCTCTGCAGTAAGCAGGGGCATCCACAACTAGATCAAGTTGCCCAGAGCACTGTCAAGCCTCACTTTGAATATCTACAGGGCTAGGACCCCAACCACCCCCCCAGGCAACCAGTTCCAGTGTTCCGCTACCCTCATGGTAAAGAACCTGTTTCTAACATGCAATCTAAATCTACTTTTCTCTAGTTTGAAGCATTTGCTCCTTGTCCTATCACTACAAGCCTTTGTAAATAATCTCTTTCCCTCCTTCTTGTAGAGCCCCTTCAGGTTTTGGAAGGCTGCTATTAGGTCTCCCCAGAGCCTCCTCTTCTCTGGGCTGAACAACCCCAACTCACTCAGCCTGTCCTCATAGCAGAGGTGCTCCAACCCCCTGATCATTTTCATGACCCTCCTCTGGACCTGTTCCATCAGCTCTGTGTCCTTCCTATATTGATGGTTCCAGAGCTGGATCCAGTACTTCAAATGAGGTCTCATCAGAGCAGAATGAAGTGGCAGAATCAGCTCTTTGGATCTGCTGGCGACACATCTTTTGATGCAGCCTTCTGGGAGGCAAGCACACACTGTTTGCTCATGTTGAACTTCACCTGCATCAGCACCCCCAAATCTTTTTCCACAGGGCTGATTTCTATCATCTCATACCCTAGTCGATAGTGAGGATTGTAGTAAGTGAAAATTGAAGTTTGGGTAGAGGGGATTATTTCTATGTGATATAGGAGCAAAGGAAGAAGTGGCATGCCAAACACTTTACCAGTTCAAGTCCAGAGGCTCTGTCTGAGCTTGAAAGAGGCTGTGATGAAATTCAAGATTTATTTATTAATTTGTAGTCAAAAGAAAAAAAAATATACAAAAAAATCAGCAAAATATTCTCCAGTTTCACAGAAATCTGTTACCTGTCACAGTATACCTATACACAGTATACATGTTGCTGATGACTTCTACAAAATCTATGACCTCTTTCTTTAAAAAGAAAAAAAGTTATTACTTTATAAATGATATGTCTTGTAATTTTTAGGTATGTATTTTTGCTGCATAAAAAATAACTTCCGGTATATCTCTTTTTTGTCACTTTCTCAATCTTCATTTATTTAAAAATTCACTTTTTTCCACTCCATTCTTCCCAAACTAACTTTGTTTGCTGTGCACTAAGAACCTCTGCTATGTTCTTAGTAAAGCTATTTCATCAATGTAACTTACCTAAAATGTCTTTTTCTCATATATGCATTTTGGCAGGTTTTAATGTATTGCTCTACATTTCTTTTAAAAAGAAAAAGCTAAACAAATGAAGAAAGAGATGATAATTTTAATGTCTGATCCTGCATTGTGTATTAGCACGATTGGTACTTTAGGTGAAGAAAGAAGACCTAAGGATAGCATCATCATTTATGCTTAGGTTAAACTTTTTAATTTTAGCTATTGTTAGCTCTTTTAAGGAGCAGTCTCAAAACCAGATCTGTCAATTGCGAAGACCAAAGTGGGAGGACCTAGAAGAAGTATGGCAAGCAGCATGTAGGTATTGAGGTGCACAAACACCCTGTACAAGCAGCAAATTAGTCAAAATCTGTTGTTAGGCATTTTGGTGCTGCGTGCTGCCAGAAGAGTGAGAGGGGACTGATTGCAGCCAGTCCAGAGGCTTCTCCTTTACAGCAATGTTTAACAGCCATCAAAGCCTAATTCTGAACCTTAATGAAGAGCAAATGTTATATTAGCTGTGTCAGATAGTTTAGGGTTCTATGAGAGATAGAGAAACTTCCTTTATTCATTATGGCTACTTTCAAACTTTTTGGCTGACATAGATTCAGGCAGTGTCTCCCTGTGCCTGAGAAAGGAGAGAATGAGGGTTTGCCAAGCTGATAGAAGAAAAGGCTCCTGGCAACATTTCAAACAGGTGGAAAAAAAGTCAGAAATAACTAGAGTAAGAAAATGAAGAAAATGAGAGCGTGTGGGAGAGAATAAGAGTACCTGGCTGTAGCTGATTTGCTGTATGGATGCTGCTGCATCTGTAGGCTGAACCTGTGTCCACTTTGGTGCTTCTCCCAGTGGTGGATGTTAAGGTCTCCTTTATGATGTAGCATATGATAAGAGGCAGGGAGATTTGGCAAAAAGTTAAAAAACCAGTGCTGAAGACAGAACAGGGTGGACAGTGATTTAATGAAACACAGTCAGAAAGAGGGGAAAGAGAGAAACTCAGGGCTATATTAAAGCCCTTGGGTAAGAGCTGTGAAGCCTCTTATGTCTTCAAAGTGTAGAACAATGTGAGGTTCTCAAACCACCACGGACTTTTTGTTAAACTTTTGACTTGTTCATGTGGGTGGTGTGGATTTCTTTGTAACAATGAAAAGAGGAGCCATGGAAGTGTTGGATTGGGTGCAGAGAAGGGCCACGAAGATGATCAGACGGCTGGAACAGCTCTCCTGTAAGGACAGGCTGAGAGAGTTGGGGCTCTTCAGCCTGGAGAAGAGAAGGCTTCAAGAAGACCTTAGAGTAGCCTTCTGGTATCTGAAGGGGGCCTACAGGAAGGCTGGGGAGGGACTATTTACAAGGTCTTGCAATGACAGGACAAGGGGCAATGGGTTTAAACTGGCAGAGGGGAGATTTAGACTGGATGTTAGGAGGAAGTTCTTTACAATGAGGATGGTAAGACACTGAAACAGGTCACCCAGGGAGTTTGTGGCTGCTCCCTCCCAGGAGGTGTTCAAGGCCAGATCGGACGAGGCCTTCTTGAGTGACCTGTACTAGTGGGAAGTGTCCCTGCCTATGGCAGGGGGTTGGAACTAGATGATCCTTGTGATCCCTTCCAACCTTACTATTCTATGATTCTATAATGCAACAGACTAAACTGTCCAACAGTGAGTCTGTGCTTAATGCTGGTGGAAGAGAAGTGGAATTCCAGGCATGACATGTAAAAAGCACCCTAATGCAGTTTGCATGTATAAGCGTGGTTTCTAGGCATCTCGCTGCAGCACGTAGTACAGACCTCTCTGCAGGAAGAAGGAAATTGCATATACAAGTTAATCACAGTTTACATTCCTGGGAAGACAAGTGAACTCTCATATTTGGTGAAATGTTTCCTTGTCGAGTCTTCAGCCTCCGTAGAATCAGTATGTTTTGTTATATGAATTTAATTAACATGAACATCTGAATATATCACTTGGGTTAGGAAATAATTATTAGTAGTAATTCTACTCCATCATTTATGCATGAGTGCCCCAAAAGAAGGTACAGAGGAGCTCTGAATCGTAAGTGGCTATAATTGCTCTATCTACTTTCATATGAACTTTCAACAAGCACTCAATTTCTGGCACTGTAAGTTGTCTTGTCTTAAACCATTAAAAAAGAACATGCTCAGGAGAAGGTCAGCTCATAGTAAAATATTTAGCAAAAATTCCTAGTGGTGATGAAATATTACATGGTGGAAGAACACATTAGGGTTTAGACTAACATTATCTTTGAATTTTTCTGCAATTCTGTCCCTGAAATGACTACAGCTAAGCCCTTCCTCCCTCATCAAATGGATGGCTCAGACATATATCTAAAGAGCCTATCCTAAGAATGACAAGTCTAGTTTTATTAAGCTTTCAGGTTTTATGATTTTGAACTTTTCTTGTTTGGCTTTGTGTGACTCCAAGGTAGAGGGCCTGCTGCAAATTATAAAACGAATTTTGCAAAATATAATGATCATAGGTTGTCTGTCTGCTTATGAAAGAATTTTGCAGACACCAATGGAACACTGCTACATGGAGTGCTCTTCAGAAGGGAGTGGCAAGCTTCCACCTCTGCTGCCTAGTTACTTGGGTAGAACAGCAAGGCTGTTCAAGAGTATGCAATAGCCCTCAATGAAGCTCTTTTAATGCCAAGTTAATGCTTGTTAAAGAGGAGATTTGTATCCCTAGTATGACTATTGAAATGAGGTATAATCACTTGTGGTTATGGAAGTCATGGCAATTTTGAACTGGAAAGAGAGGAATGCTGTTTCCAGTGCCCACCCCAAATTTCAAAGTGCAGTTTTCATTTTCATGGTTAATGTTTTGTGGTTTGTGTGGTATATCCATTGTATGTTATCAGTAAGCTGTGCTTGAGGTTGTGGTAGGTCATGGATGAGGTATTTGTCTGGTTAATGAAGAGAGCTTGGGATGGTTTGTTGTCTGATGCAATGGCTATTTTGTATATGGACTTCACTGTAAGCTATACTCATAGGACAGCTGTAGAAAGTAATACGGAAATCACCTACAGATCTGTTGGGCCAAAATGCAGTGTGTAAATATAGGTTCTTCACAGCTGTTGACTTACATATAAATGTTGATTAAACCACAAGAATAGAACTACAGAACTGAAATAATGCCTCTTGAGCTAAGCTACTTAACTAAGTTAGCACTTATTTTGATAGATCTGAAAGGCCAATGTATCTCATCTAAGAGTTAAGTTATTCCCCAATTTTAGTACCCTGTCTACAGTCTGTTGAACAAAATAGTTGTCAAAAGTGTTTTCTAAGTTTTCCTCTGTAAGTCATTCCCAAAGAATCTTTCTTGATTCCTTGATATTCATTATCTAAGCTGGCCGATTAAGAATGCTATGCTATCTATTAGAGTCATAAATATATTTTCATTGCTTTGCTTGCTCAAAGACAAACCTGACATGCTAACATGTCAGGCCTGGTTTTCATTTATTATTCTGCAATATTCTCTTCATAGTCACTAACTGGGAAGTCAGTGATTTTGATTTTTCTGGAAAGTTAACAGAAAATCAGCTTAAGCCACATAAATACAGGCAAACTCAGAAACATTTAATTTGTTCAGTTTACAGACACAGGCAAACATTAGCCCCCATATTACTTTGTTTAACATATCTTTATCTGCAACATCACTCTGTAGTGTAGCTTTTGAAATTTCTTTGAAAAACTTTTCCTTTTAGTAATTCCTAAAAATGAAAACAGATGAAAGACCCTTCAGAGCAAAAAAAGAATGAAAGGAATGTGACTAATCAGAGTGATTGAATGCTCTCTTATTAGACAGCGGTAAAGAGCAGATAATTTAATTGTCAGTTGTAAATGGAAATGCTGACTGAAATGTACCCATGTAGGGACAAAAGAGATGCAGAAAGACTTAAGGGGAACTGATGAAAAATGTTGTCACAAACTTTTCTAGATTGAGTTATGTTGTAAGAGATATGATATTCCATCCCACTGTAATCATAATTCAAGGCCCTCTCTAACCCCTCAGAAATTACTTATCTAAAGAGTTCTCTTAATAAAAACAGGTCATAATCTGCTTTTAGAGACACAATGTGCTGGTTTGAGGCTAATTGGAATATTTTAATGGAGAAAATTATATTATAAGCTGAGAAAGGAAAACAATGGTGATGTCTACTTCACTCATAGGCTTGCTGAGATGTATAAGACAAGAACACAAGACATAGATAAGGCACTCTCCCGGAGAGCCTNTAGAACATTCTGCCTTTGAAAAATATTTAGGTCTTGGAAATACTAGCAACTTAATATGAGCAGTCGGTGAGTGGAGTCCATAATAAAAATATTAACGGGATTCTAGGATGTCTAAATATGTAAGCGGTGAGATGACTTTTAATGTCAACCTAAAGCAATGCTGAGTCTGGAATACTGAGTACTATCCTACTGTTGTCAGAATAAAAGGACTTTGAAAATTTGGAAGCAAGGCAACAAAAAAATGCCACATAGTTCTGAGAGCCAGGTAAAATGCCTCTTTCAGTAGAGAGCTCTCAATCTGCTAAGGGCAGTGAATTGTAATTTATTCTTTGGGATGCATAAATATTTTTGCTAAAAGAAAATAGAAGGACCTAAAAGGCTGCTTGGTATGGCCTATGAGTTCACATTGAGAACTCATGGCTGGAGATTGCAACCTTAGCAACTCAAAAGTAGAAATGAGAAACCCATTTTTGACCATAACGATGTTGAGCAGCTAAAGCAAATGACCAAGGGGAATGCTAAAGGTGTATTGGTATACAATACAGTTTCTGAGGAAAGATATTAGATAGCTGGAGAACAGCTCTGAGCACAATAATTAAGATAATGAAAAGTGACTGCAGAGAAATTTAAAATACATGCATCTTAGATCATACTGGCTTTGAAATAAAGACTTCTGTGAATTGAAGCTGCTTACAGAAATATCATCCAGTGATACAGACTGATACCTTAGTCTCTATAATTTGGTCACTCTAGCTTCTTAATCAACCAAATATTAATATCGTATCTTTTATTGTGAGAAATGTGAAGCAAATAAAGTGTTTTCCCATTGTGGTGCATCAACCAGAACTTTACAGAACTTGAGAAAAAATGTTTTCTATGCTTCCTTTATATAGGAGACAGCTTGTTAATAATAGAAGCTCATCTATCAATGAAAAAGAGTGTTAATTATCTGTAAACCTGCTGCAGGTCAAAACTTTAGTTATATCTGTATGGTGGTTAACAACAGGTCACTAATTACTTTCCCCTATGGTAGTTTTACACAGAGCAATAACTTTGACCAAATGAAACTCATTCAGGTGTGTGAGAGTCTGATGTCTCTCCTTGATGCAATCAACAAAGATAAAGATTGCCTTTGTTAAAGATGGGCCCAGATTGCTGGCAAAGGGATGCAAACAGCACCTTTGTGGACTTACAGGGTGTGCCCCAGACATCTGCCCAAGAGCAGAGGAATACTAGATAGAGTGTCTTGATGAAATTCTGAGATTTCAGCCTGGCTTGAATGCAACGCCCAGGATGCGATACTTCACACCGGCTACCGCGAAGAGAAAAGGTTTCTGTGTGTTTGGGGTATGGACAGGTAAGCAGTGCAGGGAGGGGGCAGAAGCCCTGCCCAGTGCCGCCGCTGGGCCCCCAAAAATGCATGATAATACACAGGAAGATTTTCTGGGGAGCTGCACCTGGACAACTGGCCTAAAAACTGTATAAAAAGACATAAGTGACGCCTGCAAAAGTGTGCGCCTACCACTGGAGCACCTCCATGGGCACTTCCACCGGACCACCACCACCGGAGAACCCCTCGGAGGACCCTAGGAACCACTCTATAGAAGGACATCCCTGGGCTGGGCACACCTCTCTCACTACCCCCCCATCTGCAGCTGGTGGTAATATAATCCCTGTTCTTTTCCTTCCCTGCTCTTACTCCGTTGTTCCCTCTCCCTCTCTCCCCTCCTCTCTCTCTCCCTCGGTTTTGTTCAATGTTATCCCTTAATAAATAGCTCTTGGTGATATTTGGTCTCGTTTGCACCTTAATTTCACAACACGGAAATCCAAAAGAACCAGTCTTGCTCCTCTGGACAGAGATACTGTCCATGGGTGGAGAAGATACAGACAATCTTGTTCATCATTATTATACTTTACAGCTGTAGTTTAGCTTCCGTGTATCTCTGAAAGCAATTAAACTTTGCAAGCATCCCAACTATCTCCAATAAAAGCTGCATAAAGTGAAGAAACTACCCTGAAAATTCCTGGGGCAAAGGTGATTGTACAGGGAAAGTGCTCACACATTCCCTTGGGCACTGGTAAGAAAGAACTCTTCTTGACACCACTTGCTGTCCCTTGCATTACCACTGACTTCACTAACAGCAGGTTTTATTCCACACTCTGAAATCTTAATTAGTGCTGAAGATCAAGTGTGGTCCATCATGGGCTTTGTTTCCAAAGTGTAATTAACTGTCCAGCAGGAAGGTTGTAACATGCCCCAGAGAGTGTGGTATGATGTTAGATTTCACACCAAGCCATTTCAACCCATTGTTTCTTTGTTTCTGAGAGTTTTGGTCAGGCCTGAGACAATAGTCCTAGAATCTGGAGCAATTGATAAGACTATTTCATAGTGCTTCATGCACTCGCTGAATTCTGAATCAGAGAACTGTTTTCTTTCTCTCTAAAGAACCCCAAAACCCCAAACACCAAACAACACTCCCCGCCAAAAAAACCCAACTAAACCAAAAAAAACCCAAAACGCAAACCAGAAACCAAAACCAACCAACCAACCAAAAAACCAAACCCAGCCAAACAAACAGAAATATTTATTGTTAGACAGATTACACATCTCTAGATAACATTCATTTACAAATGATGGCCTTATACACAAACCCCAGCAGTTAAACAACTTACAAGTCTTGCAAAGTAGAATAGCAACTTGTCTTCCCTCAGCAAGATGAGAAGGAAAACTCTGCCAATGCTTTTCTTAGTTTGCAGCAAAGAGCTTGATTTCTTAATGTCAACAACCCATGAAATGGAAGCAAGCCTGTTAATCGCTGGCAATGTGTCAATTTCTTATGCAGTGTGTAGAAAACATCTGTGAAGATTATCATCATTGGCTTTGAACATTTCTGTTACAAAGTAAGCTGCACAATTACCTCTTAAGGTGGTAAAATGCTCAAGAGCTCATTATTCCTGGAAACTGCATCAAAAGAGTGTGTGGTTTTCCTGAAGGCTTTCTCCCATCTCATGAAATTTCTTCATTAGGAGATCAGTTAGCATTTATCACCTGTGTCCTATCATGATATTTTCAAGGTTCATTTATTTGCATTCTAGTGGCCACCATTATGTAACTTTAGTGAAAGTAAACAGGTCACTGCAGTAGTGGACATGGTGCAGTATAATGCAAGTATTAGTAGTACACAGCATTGTTATGTGAATAAGCACTGTATAGTGCCTTACAAATACAGTTTGAAGGATGTTGGAAGAAATTTTAAAAGCTGAAAGGCTTATGAAGAAAGTATTATAATACCAGGCACGAGTTCTAAAGGCAATAGTCTCAAAAATACCTATGTGTCAGTGTCTCACAAAGGCACTAGCAGGTTGTCTAGGTAATGTTCTTAAGAAAGGACCAGGATCATAAGTGTTCTGTATCTCAAGTAACCATGATTATCTTTAAGAGACTACTGAACAATTCTAAGAGGATGTTCAAAGAAAACTTATTGAAGAATATCAATGTCAAAGCTCTCCACAAAATAATTCTGCAGCAACTCTGAGGGACAGGATGCCTTTCAGCACTACCTTATAGGGCATTTTGTCCCCAAGTGGAATTTATCTGAACGCAGTGTCACAATTCAAATTGTATCCACAGGAATCTAATTAATACGACATAGTGTTTTGACAGCCGTTTTGGTCTGAAAGACTGAGCAACTGTTTTTACCCACATCCGCTGAAGACCATAAGTGAAAAACAGCAATTACATTTAAGAAATGTATGACTGCTTTCACCCACCTTTCTTCAGTCAGTGCACAAAAGCTAAACTAGTCATGTGCTGGCTGTTTGCTGTTGACATTTTGCAGTATTTAAAGGGGAAGTCTTGACATTCTAAAGCTCAGAAGGATTGAGGTGAACTTCACCATGTGCTTAAGTAGTTTAAAGCTCAAAGAAGTAAATTCTAGAAGCAAAACAGAATTAGGCATATGTTTTACTGTTTTTTTTCTATAAGGTGGTAGGTAACCCATGGTGCTATTTCTGCTTGAGCAACTGCCTGTTGGGAAATCAGAATCACAGAAGGGTTTGATGCAGAGGGGTCTTTTAAAGATTAAGTATCCACTCCTTGCCATGGGTGGGGTCATTTCTCAGCAGATCAAAGCCCCATCCAACTCTTACCTTGAACACTAGCAACAATGAGATGTCTGCAGCTTCTCTGGGCAGTGTATCCCATTGCCTCACTATCTTGATCATAAAAAAAATTCTTCCTTGTAGATAAACTAAATTTATCCTCTTTTACTTTAAAAATATAACCCCTTGTCTTGTCACCAGAAGTCTTCTCAAAAAGTCTCTCCCCACTTCTCTTAGATGCTCCTTAGAGGCCATGATAAGATGTCCCCAGATCCTTCTCTTCTCCAGGCTGAGCAACCCCAACTCTCTCATCTTTTCTTCATTAGGAGAGGTGTTCCAGCCCTCTGACCATTTTTCTGTCCCTTCTCTGGACCTTCTTTAACAGATTTATATATTTCTTGTGCTGGAAGCCAATCAATAATAATAATATTGGTAATTAAAACTATTATTCATTTAAAAGAAACCAACCATTGACAATATAAGTGCAAATATTAAAAAAAAAAATTATTTTAATGAGATCAATAGGCAGGTAGCTCCCTGAATGCCAGTTATTCTCTGTATTCATCTCCCTGCCACTGTCAACCAACTTTAAGCAATAAAGATGTCTTGGTTTCACTGGGACAGAATCACAAGCCAGCCATGGTCTGCAGATGGTTTGGAGTCAGCCAGGTCAGCTGACCTGCACTGGCTTGCAGGTGCATCCCATACCAGAAATATGCTTAGTATGAAGGGGAAATTTGCTGAGAATGGTGGATTTTTTGCTTGGGCTCTTGCTCTTGGCTGAGTGCTTGATGACTTTTCTCCTCCTCTTCTGATGGTGAGGACTGCTGTACGTTTGCTGGGCTGAGTATAACTTTATATTAATATTGGAATTAGTTTTGACTTTCAGTAAATCTGTTTTTATTTTAACCCACAGGTCCTCTCTCCTTTTGACAATCCCTTTCTCTGCTGGGAAGGGTCACTGAATGATAGAGCAACTGCTATAAGTTAGTGCCAGACACAGGCTAAATAGAGACGTTTTATTAGTGGTATCTAATATTGTCCTTTAATTCATCTGCACACTGAAGTATCAATCTCACAAAAGAAATGGCCAGTGACTCCCACTCCTCAAGGTCTTCCCTGTAAATCATGTATCTAAATGATTAAAAAAAATCTACTTCCCAGGAGTATCTGAGGTTAGAATGCACTAAAGCAAAGAAGAAATATATTTCTCCTGTTTTAAAAATTGAGGATTAAATGTTGAAGATATGAGTACTTGAAAACATGATAGTATTTTCCAGTTGTACCAGCAGACCTAAAAAAAAAACCTCTCCCTTTTTACAAACCCTACTTATTTTATGGTATTTTACTTGCAGAGGAACAAAATAACTAAGTTGAAATAAGAACCTGTCAACTTGCAAGTACAGTCATATTCTCACTAGAATCTGAATTGGTACATGCACTCATGCTTTCCTAATGCATAGCTGAAATAACTTTGAACAGCCAACACAGCCTGTAGTGCTGGAGTACTGACTCCACCGCTAGTGGCACATACTGAGAACAAAAACCTCATGAAAACTCTCAGGTCAAAAATGCAGATCTCTAGTCAGATATTTACAAGAATGGATTTTTTTTGTGATTTTTGGTTTTTTTACTTTGTGTTTTTCTTTTCTAGTTAAAAGCAAGTTGGGCAAATTGTCTGTCTTCGTTTCCATCTTTCAGTGAAATCCTCATTTCCAGTGTTAATCTTCTTGATAGAGAAAGGTGTAGAACATGATGATAAAATCAAATCATGATAGTCATGAAACCCTAATCATTGAGCCACTCATTTATCATGAAAATCCTTTTGTCTTAACACATATTCCTCAACAGTTCAGAGCTCACCTTTCAGACAAGAAAACAAAGCCAAGTATGGAGCAGAGCTGAATTCCAGTGCTTAAACCTGTCATGTCCATCACTAAGACTGTGTTGTCAAGTTCAGTGCAACTGAAAATGGCCAGGTCCAGAGCTGACAAGAGACAGCAAAAAATTCTGCTGAATGTGAATGTGAGGTGCTGCATTACAGCAGCTATGGAAGATATTTGAATGGTATTTAAATATCAGTCTGATTTCGGGGCAAGACAGGGTGAGAAGCATTTCACTTCAGCCCAAGTATATTGCCATGCACAACCGTGGGGTTGGTTTGGTTTCTTGTTGTTTGTTTGTTTTTGTTTTTCTGAGTGCCGGCTGGAGCATCTTAATCATTTTACTTTGCCCAGAATGGTCTGTATTTAAAAATTATGCAGGCAAGTGAAATGGATATCTGATCTGGAAATTGTGCCCTTATGGTGACCAAAAGTGTGGCCACTGTCTGGCCAACCAGCCGTTTTATTAAAATAACTTCTTATGTTCTCTTGCTCTTCTCATGTTCTTCTCCTGTTTTTCTCTTGGTGATTTACCACAGTGGCAAGCAAGAACTGAGTGAAAAAGGAATTGGGAGAAGAAAAAAATGAGGCACTACAATGGCCACATACTTTGTCTAGACTGTACCTTTGTCTGCAAGTGTCTCTGCTCCTGCTGTCAGTAGCAATATCCAGCCTCTGTTCTCTTTCTTTACACTGTCCTCCTTTCAGGAAAGATTTTCTGGGAAAATTTTTCCTCATTTTGCTGTTCGTTATGCTGGTGGCACTCTGATTGTGTTGGCAAGCAAGGCATTGCTATTTTAAAACCTATCATCTACATTATTTCCTTATTTCAGTTTTCCCTGGGCCATTTGAGGATATTTGTTGGGGCTACCTCTGTGATAATAGCGTAAGGTGAAGCATACTGTCTCTGCCACACTGCACTGTTTTTGAGCAAATCAGAGGGCCTGAAATGTTCAGCATGCTGCAGTATAAACACTCAGAAGACTTTGCTAGCCTGCAAGTGGTCACTGAGCACCTCCTTATGCTTCTCAGCACATCTTAGGATGCCTCCTCTACTCCGTGCTCCACCTAGCACTTGGTTGAGTGGGGCATGCCTGGAGAAGAGGAGGCTCAGGGGTGACCTCATTGCTGTCTACAACTACCTGAAAGGAGGTTGTAGCCAGGTGGGGGGGTTGGTCTCTTCTCCCAGGCAACCATCAAAAGAACAAGGGGACATATAGGCTGGTTGTGCCAGGGGAGGTATAGGCTGGATATTAGGAGGAAATTCTTCACAGAGAGAGTGATTGGCACTGGAATGGGCTGCCCAGGGAGGGGGTGGAGTTGCTGTCCCTGGAGGTGTTCAAGAAACGACTGGATGAGAGATTTAGTGCCATGGTCTAGTTGATTGGATAGAGCTGGGTGATAGGTTGGACTGGATGATCTTGGAGGTCTCTTCTAACCTGATTGATTCTATGATGGTAAATGACAAGAATCAGTCAACTGCTTATTTCCAGTGATCAGTCCAAACCACCTGCCTCTCAAGACAGATTATTTATAGTAGCTAACAGTTTGAGCTGACACTGTAAGCCACAGATTTTAAATAGTGAGCAGAGTTTGCTTCTCTTCAGGATATTTAAGGCTGTGCTGGCAACTGCAATAGGGTACAAGAAGCAGCTACCCTGTGATCCAGATGTCCTGTTGCACGAGATTGTAGCAGTGTTCCTAGTGTTCCAAGGTTGTAGGGCCATGTTTCTGTCCTGCAAGACAGCAGGGCTGACATAAAGAATAAAAATAAACTGGGATGTTGTTTCATTTTGTTTGCAGTAAAAGCATCTGTCTTGTACATCACACCTGGCCCTTCAGCACATGGGAAATGTCCACACTGAGCTAATTTCATCTCTGTCCTCCAGTCCAAACTGCACTGACTCATGTGTGATAGTATAGACATTTCTCTACCACACCATTTAAAACATTCTTGCATACAGAGTGCTGATTTGTCCTAGGGGAAGAAGGGAGAGATGATTAGTGTGTACTGTGATGAGTGCGCAGCCTGATGCCTTTTGAAAACAGACTTACTTGGGGGTGTGAGCTGTGCCTTATTTATGAAGTAACCTGAGAAGTGATACTTTGCTTTATGCCTCTAGTTTAAGCCAGTGGTCCACCTTTGCCTATACTTCTTTTAGTGTCTTAATGGACATTTTGTGGCAATTGTCTCATGATACCTACTTTTATTTAAGACTGTTTTGTTTTGGTTTTTTTCCCCCATTATTTTAATTGGCCCCAAAAGAATAACTTGTCTGACTTTTACTCTTTCTGTCATTCTGTTATTCATGGCATGGCTATTCTTGGTGCAGGGTGCTCAGTTATGCGATTAAGGATTAATCATGTTGCACTCAAAGACCTGATAAGGACTGAAGCAGAGGAACCCTAGTAAAGTAACCAGTGGAAATGGATGACTCAGCTGCTCCCTAAGACCATTCAAGGGATGGGATAAAGACTGACCCTGGACTGGATCAAGATGAGTTAGGATTCATAAGGACTCAGGATCTGAGTTAAGACAAGATGGGGAAGGACAAAAGCTGGGGAAAAAGAGGGAACAAGGTGGACTGAAGAGGAACAGAAGTGGAAAAAAAGATGGAAAAGGGGAAGAATGGGACAACTAAGTGGTGAGTTGTTTGTCTGATAGAGCCCTCTGTTTGATGAGCACAGTCTGCCCTGTGTTCTGCTTAAATCTGATTTCTGACTGCCTTCTGTGCGGTTGTGCTCTATGATTAGAGTGTATTTGTGAGAACGTTAGTGGCCCTTAACCTACACTAGCTGGTGAAAAGGAGAGATCCATTGAAAATGAGAGTACCATTACCTTTGATAGATTCCTTGCCACCTTAGTAAATTACCTTCTGCTTTCACTTCCAACTCACTTTTACCTGTCAACCTCTCTGTGGAGTACTTAGTGATTTGTGACCTTCTTTCTGCTCTGCTGAGGTCTCTAATCTTGTCATTCAAATAATTATCTAAACTGCATAATTTTCTGTGTTATGTCTCTTCCTTACCTTTC
Organism: Ramphastos sulfuratus; assembly: GCA_013399055.1. Classification (NCBI taxonomy): domain Eukaryota; kingdom Metazoa; phylum Chordata; class Aves; order Piciformes; family Ramphastidae; genus Ramphastos; species Ramphastos sulfuratus. The sequence continues at coordinate 30,345 of WBNM01040492.1, forward strand.
CTCTTCTCTTTTTGAAGAAAGCTTCTGTCATTTGTACAAATAAATAATACATTTATTAAGGAAAGAAAGAAGTAAGCCTCTGCTGAGGCATCTGGGCACCTGTACCTACATTTTCATGGAATAATCTCATTTATTTATTTGTGATTTTCTTTTTTAAAAATTTGTTTCAAGTTCTAATTTCTTAGTATTGCCTAGCTGCTGTTCTACTTTTGAACTGAACACTGTAATGCACAGAAGGAATGCACAAAGTCTCACTTGTAGACTATTACTTCTGAACAACCGGGCTCCTTCCCAACTGCTCAAAAGAAAAATTCTGCCTCCCCATGAGCAGTAACATGTACATTTCATCATAAATCAATTGAAAATGATTGCTTTGGGTTCCACAGCAGTATCTGAAACAGAAAGTGAACATCAAACAAGAATATCGATTGGCTTTAAGAAAAAGATGAATCTTGGGTTCACATTAGACTTGGTGAATGGATTTATTTACAAAAATAGCATGGTGTGAAAGTAAAAAAAAAAATACAGGACTAGTGGCAAAGTGAAAAAAAACAGTGGTCTGGATATGTTCAGGAGAAACTTGCCTGTAATGAGATATGGGGGCTACATGAATTAAGTAAAGCATGTCAGATTTCTGTGTAAAATTCTCAATCGGATTTCAGAAACTTTATTTTCTATCTGAAAGCTGATTTGCAGCATTTGCTCCAGTGATTAGTTCCCGTGACTAGATACAGCTTGTTTCACCAAGCTTGGACTGTAGGCCCTGAAGGAAAGAGGCACAAGGGCTTGAAACCCTGCTGGATCCATGGGAGAATAATTTAAGCCTTTGGGGCTGCATGCTAGAGTATTGAATGCATCAATTTATCTCAGAAAGGACAATAGGAGTCCATGAGAAGATAATGCCTTTCAGATACACCTGTCAGAATTTCTAGTAGACTGAGACTGCCCCTGGCTGTGATTTGCTTTTTATGGAAAAAGCTGAACTTTAGGCTCACACTTTAAAGTGGTTTCAATATATCTGGCTTTAAATCTTAGAAAATTCACTGTGAGTGAAGCTATCAAATACAGAATGATGTGGCTAAGGTACTGTATTTCAGCATGCTCTTAAATCATCTCAATGTGCTTTGCAGGATGTTGATAGTATGACTTTTTTTAACTTTCATCTTTTCTACTTTGACTAATACATTAATTTTGGTTTTTGTTGGGGGGAGTGAATTTTATTTTGCTTCCCTGCAAGACGTGTTCCATATGTGATCACATTGAATAATTTCATTGGAAAATTAAACATGACAAAGAAGAGACAGAAGAGGAAGGTACCTAATGGGAAGGAAAGGCAAAGGAAGGACTGGAAGTGACACAGACTTAGAAGGGCATAAGGAAAACAAAAACTGAAGAAAGAGGTGAAGAAAGAGAAGATCAGATTCCTTAGAGAGAAAGAAAAAGTGGTCCAAGCAGACTCAACGGAATGAAAGCAGTGTTCAGGAAAAACACATGGGAAAAGCCTGAAAAGTAAAGCAAGGAAAAAAAAAACCTAACATATTTTTAAAATCAACTTTTATATGAAAGCTGTAAATGTGAGGTTTCACACAAATTCAGCTGAGCAACTTCTAAAGTCAAAAATCCTAGTTTGATAATCTTCATAGTCTCTTTACTATAAATTGTTGATTTTTTCCTGAATGAGTTTCTGATTTAATATTTTTATGGGCAAAAAAAGCTCAATATCTAATAAAAAATATTAGTAATGGAAGCACAAAACTCTCAACAAATATTTTTCAAATGTCCATTACACTTATTTTTAAATCTATTGCAGTCTAAATTGATCTAACTTCAATTTCAGGTAAAGCCATATCAAGCTGGTGGAGGCCCTGGTGAACAAGTCTCATTTCTCTCTACAATTACCTGAAAGGAGGCTGCAGGGAGGTGGCAGTCAGTCTGTTCTCTCTAGTATCTATCCTCCCTAGAATGAGAGGAAGCAGCCTCAAGTTGCATGATGGGAGGTTTAGATTTGATATTACGAAAAGTTTCTTTATCAAAAGAGTGGTCAGGCACTGGAATAGGTTGCCCAGGGAGGTGGTGCAGTCACTGTCCCTGGTAGTGTTCAAAAAATGTGTAGGCATGGTACTTCGGGACATGGCTTAATAGCCATGCTGGTGTCAGGTTGAGATTGAACTCTGTGATTTTAGAGGTCTTTTCCAAACAAAAGAGTTCTATGATTCTAAGCATTGTCGTGGTAGGCCTAAACAGGCCTCTTGGGCTTGTACATGTCCTGGCTTGTGCAGACATGTTTTTCTGCTCTCTCTCCTTCTGTTTTGGGGAGAGAGCAACCGNCACCACGTGCTTTGGGGTATTTTCCTATGATATTTTTGTGAGTAAATACTTCAAGCCTCTTGTAATCATTGATTGCCTTCTGCCATAAGCAGAAAGCAGCTTCTCGGGTCCATCTAGTGAACAAGCGGCGTACTGGCCGCAGGTGGTATATTGACCACAAACCTTCTCTTTTCCAGTTTGGTTCGAGTTCTGTTAATACATATATTTAATAGTTATTTCCAGATCCTGTTATAACCTGTATATTGTTTCCATAACGTTGCAAAGAGCCTGTTATTATTGTTACTATTGTTATTATTAAATGGTGGTAGGGGGTGGTGCGAGTTCCGATTATTTAATGTTAATAAGTTATATATTAATATTCTTATAATATCGTCTCGCAGTACCTAATTACCCCTCCCCTACAAGCATACTGAAGAGCCCTTTGTAAAATTGCTATTGTTATAAGGTACTTAGGCTCAGGTGATAAAATTTCTATGATAAGACAAATAGTTAAAGTTTTCTGAGTCTTGTTATAACTCATGTTGTAAAAGCTGTTTCAGGATTACCTTCTTGCCCTGGCTTTTATTCAGCCTGTTAGTTAGTTACTCATCTTCATACCCACAGAGTACTCTGGTAGCATGTGGAAATAACGGTCTCTTGGGGTCTCTACTCATCATGTTCCAGCTTACACACTTAAAGATGGCACTAATATTTTGACCAAGCATTTTGTTGCAGCCCAAAAACTGCTGGAGGCAGCACCAGGTCTAGGATTTGGGTTGCAAGATTGAATTACTGTGGCAGTAGCTGCAAGTGTGGCTATTGACTGAGCAAGCCAAGGGAAAGACAGATCATGTTCATTTACATATGCACTGCAATGGCATGCTGCCTTCCCAAATCCTGCACCTAGGTATCCATTCTGAGGTAGCAATGCTTCTCCCAGAAGTATGGCTTCTAGATTTTATCCCTGCATAGGTATCTTTTCACTTGGGTGTTAATTTTTATTGATGTCAGGCTGACAAGTAACCTACAATGCTCTGCAGCATTGATGCGTCTCTTTGTTGACAAACTTTTGATCTCAGAATCAATTAGTCAAATTAGTTTGACCATAACTTTATTTTTGTTTTTCTTCCCATTAGCCATTGACAGTCCTTAAATATTACTTTCTTTCATTGTGCTGGTTTGAGGCTAATTGGAATATTTTAATAGAGAAAATTATATTATAGGCTGTGAAAAGGAAAACAATGGTGATGTCTACTTCACTCATAGGCTTGCTGTGATGTTTAGGAATAAGTACTCAAAACAAAAGATAAGTCAGTCGGGCTCGTCACACTCTCTGGGGCACAGTGTCTGGGACTGTTAGCAACTTCTGGCTTCTCCTCTCCGACAAATTAATTTCACTAATCACTTTTCTTCTAACTCCTCCTCTGGCCGATCCTCAAAACCTTGGGGTAAGGTATAGGGGTGGGGNGCGGGTAACTCCCGAACCTACATCATTCATGTATTTAGCTGGTCTGTTTTTTTCAGCCATTTGATATATTTTGACTGATACCAGTTGGAAAGATGTACAATTACTCAGTCACTTTAGCTAGCCTCTGAAATTGATGCCTTAAATGTTGTTTGATTCCAGTGTTTTGAATTCTCCAGAAGGTTTAGAGACATAGTGAAGATTCTTATTCCTCTTCAGAAAGCTCACTGGTTGTCATGCCCACTCTTAGTCATCATTGCTTCCTGAGTTACTATTAAATTACTGTCTTTGTCTTACAGTATTTTTGTCAAATGTGGACCTTTGTCTTTCATTTAACTTGCAGTTCTGTAATTTCTATTTGTTATGGCCATTAACACTGATGGAATTTATTTTCTGTCTCTTAAATTATTTTTATTCTCTTTAGCCATGTTTACCATAGATTTTGTCTTTTTTTTTTTTTTTTTTTAACTGTAAATTCAAGAGAGCTACAAAAGTTAAATAGTTCTAATTTTAATTCCTGGTCAAGTAGATTAAGCAAACTGTTATGTTGTAAAGTCCTGATAGCCACCACTATCCTTTTTCCTAATTCTGAAATATATCCTTCACTTAACTATGTTTTTGCTGAAAAGAAGTGGCGGGACTTTGTTGTTGTTTTTTGGTCATATTTTGGGTGTTATTTTTTGTTTGTTTGTTGGTTGGTTTATTTTTTTCTTGGAGTTTTGTTGGTGTTTTTTCTGTTTTGTTGTTTTTTTTTTTTTTAAGCAAGATTTATTTTTATAACTCACTTACTGCCTTTATACAATAAGCAAACCAAATATCTCAGCTGCATTTCATAGGAGAGTAAGGATGGGAAATTGCTCAAGTTTGTAACAAGAACAGCAAAACTCCCAATCCTCATGAAAACAAAACTATGGATTAAGTATCCTTTTGCATGGCAAAAGCAAGGGACAACTTTTAGGATGGAGTAAGGAGAAGAAGTAATAAGAAGCTTTTGCATGGAAACCTCTCTGACAGAGGTACCCACATGCTGGGAGGTGAACAAGGGTGTGTCATTGTTTCTGGGGTTCACATGACAGTGGTCTTAGGTATGTGTGGCCCCCAAGTGAATACAAGAGCTATCCTTGTTCATTCTCTCTTGCAAACACTGTGGTGTCAGACTCAGTGATGTAAGGGTTCCAAGGCTGCTGTGGGAACAGTAGGGAGCCGGTGGGATAAGCTGCCAAACTTGCTCTCCATCTACATTAAGGAAAAGGTACTGTGTGCGTTGATCTTGGCTACAAGAGTTGAAGGCAAGTTGTTTGGAGTAGAAAGTGTTCATTCACTGGGAGCAGAATAGGGAAAACTACTTCAACTTGTGTAAGCAAGGCAAAACCAAGGCTGTTCTTGCTTTCTGCTGTGAGATACACAGAATGAGATGCATGAGAAGTTTGGAGAGTTTTTTTTTTCCAACATCAGCATCAGAGTTTGTTAACATTCTAAACTATTGTTTTACAGGGAAAACTTATTGATGCTTCTATTAATTTTCTACCTTCCCCCCTAGCCCCAAAATCCCCCCCAAAATCAACCCTTTTTGACAGAGTTATAATGTAAATGTTAGGATCCTTCTGTGTATTATTGCTTATCTACAGTGTAATATTTCCACTAGAATGTAATTATATGTACAGATGAAGGAATCAAGTACTTAGTACATAGAGTGAAAAGTAAGCAAACACTACCGAAGCCTAAGGTGTGTAAACTTCTATAACAAGTTTTCATTAAAAAGCAATTAACATTATTTCTCAGTCCATTTAAAATGAGAACTTTTTGACATTTACAGTGTGCCCAGTCAAACAGCTGTACTATAATGACTAAGGAAATGAAATAAAGGTCTCTTTATTACTGTGTTAAACATGTCAATTTCACTTTGGAATGGAAATTGATTATAATCCACATATGATACTCATAAATTTAGGGTTGTAGAAAATAAGTAGGTAGATTTGGCACACTTTTTTAGATGCTAGAGAGAGTGGTTTCCAGCAGATTTGGATAAAACCAAATTAATTTAATCTCATTATTGTTGCAGGAAAGTCTTTTTTCCTCTGTGTCATGGGTTGAATTGAATCTATTGATGATATTCAATACCATGTGGCCATCATTCCAGCTTCAAAATGAAAATGCTGGCTGGAGCAAAGTATGTTGGTACCTGAAATTCTGATTGTAACATGAGAAGCTTCCTGTTCCAGTTGATGCTGCTGGTTTCCAGTTTTTGGGGTGTTGGTCTTTTCTGCTCTTCTGCTTGGGTGAGGCGAACTGGTTTATTTCTGGCTTCTGCTGCTTCTGCATTTTGCTGTGCTTTTGTGCAAATAGGCTAAGGTAATTGTGCATTGCATTATCTCAGTACATTCCTTTTATATATATATATACTTTTTTTTGTTTGTTTGTTTGTNTTTATGAGGAAGGTGAGTGGTGTAACCCATCTGGGAGAAGGAAAAGTGATTTGGAAAACAGTGGCAATGTCAAATGATCCGTTACAATTCTCTGGATTTCACCAAGTCAGGTCTAATAGTGACTAATCCTAATATCCAAAGACCATTGAAGGTCTTTGAAGGAAACCTGAGATGGGTTTCATCTCCTTTTTCAAATTCCAGAAGATCTGTTCAATGACAGACTGAGGCAAACTGCCTGTGTCTTCATATATATGTAGCAATTTTCACCTTCACAAAGTAGTCTAATTTCTGCCAGAACCAGGAACACTGATGCCAGTTAACTACTGCTTTTTGGTACATTTATATGCAAAAGTGAGATCAATAGAGTATAAACTGGAAGCTTCATTTCTGAATGGATATGCAGCAATCAGCTTCCAAGTACACCACGCCAAGTACTCACAGGCATTAAAAGACTGACGAAAGAGATAGGATGACACTGTAGGTCATTCAGCTTTGATAAATAAGCAGACCATCCATAATTGATAGTTGTTGGCCAGAGCAAAGCAGTCAGTCAAGGTCTAAATGCTAGAAACAGCAATTTATCACTTGATGAGATGGCCTTGATCACCTGATGAAGCTGATTAGGGAATCATCTGACAAGGTTTTAAAAGATTGTTCTCCTGCTTCAGTAAACCTATGGTCTGGAACAGGAGGAGGAGAGCATCAGAGTCGATAGAGAGGCTACAGACAGCTCTCATTTGGTGAAGTGTCTCCAGAGTGGGTAGAAAAGAGACAGACAGGAAGGTCAGAAATATGGTTATCTTCTATTTCACTATCTACTCTTTACTGTCTCTCTTAAGGGAAAAAACAGTTTTCATAAATTCTATGCAAAACATATTTGGGTGATGGGCTTTATTTTCTGTGCATTTCTGAGGAGGTAACCTGTGACCACAGTATCTCAAATCTTATGCCATGGATTCCCAAGTATCAGTGAAGGAGCTTACATACCCCATGGAGCTTTGGAGATCAAGCAGGAAGAGCATCCCACCTATGCAAGTTGAGATACTTCCATATGGTTATAAGATCTGACTTTTTTAATAAATATAACCAAGTTTTTGTTCTATGAGAATGAACTTAGCCTTTGAAAACTTTGCACCTTTTCATAAGCAATTCCACATGTTTCTTACCTACGTCAAACTCCTGCCAATGTCTTCTGTCTTGTTAAATAATGAGAATCCAAAAGGATCTCTATCTTGGGATTCAGTCTCATTGGGAGGATGCATTTGCTTTTTTCATTGGAAAGAGTGCTTGGTTTTGGCTGCCTTCCTGATGGTCAGCTGAGTGCAAATATGGGACCTTTCAAACGGAAACCAGGAGGGCTTTTTTGAAATGAGGGTGGCTGCAGCAGTTTATAACCCACTGTGGAAAATTAGTTGTTTCAGCCCAGATTCCGCTTCATATTAACAGCACTGAGAGCAAAATTAAAGTTTAGTTTAGATCACTAAGACAGAAGCACTCATAACTATCCCTGAAAAAAACACTGTGCTGAAATGATACCAGTAACTCAGCAGCTGTGAAAGAGCAAACCCAAAAATACTGCAGCAGCTGTCCCATTGATCAACTTGTATTTATTCAAAACTATGCAGATCTGACATTTATTACAAAAATAACCACTTCCCAGTTCATTCAGAATTACATGGAGGAGTTGGATAAACCTTGCAGTGTGTGCTTGTAAGTAAACCTCCTTTTACCCCTAAAATGAAGCATTTCTAATAAGTCATTAAGAAGAAGTTTTACATCTTGAAAATATTACATCTTTGCGGGAGCTGACCATTGAATCCATATCCTGGGTTATTTCCACATTTATCTCGTTTTCTTAAGCAGTCACCATCTGGGATCCAGATCACATTATGTGTTTTGAGATCACTACCTTTTCTAACTTCTTTTCTGCAGTGGAAATTACATTTTGACTGTCATGCAAGGAAAGATAAGCTGGATTTTGAGCAGAGGCACTGAGGAAAAGTTGCAAGATCTCAGGACTGAAATATAGTCTTGTTATTGCAAATAGAATTTTTGTTAACTTTCCTTGGCACAGGGGTATTTGTCAGTCACCAGGCATCTTTCTGCCTATTGCTTGCAACTTTTCCTCTTGTGTGTGTGTTTGGTTTTTTTTTTTCCCAAATCTCTTTCAAAATCATTCTTATCTCCCAAATACAACTGTTTTCTGTTAGGCTGTAGCATGTATTGCTCTGTCCAACTTTTCTGCTCTTTGTTTCGTATGAAGAACCTTGTTGGTCCACGATTGAAAGTGGAGAGCAGGATTGACAAGTACAGTGTTTTTACTTTTATTTATCTGGCTAGATTTATTGCATCCTGGGCTGCAACAAAAGATGAGTTGCCAGCACATCCAGAGAGGTGATTCTGCTACTTCATTCTCCTCTGGTGAGACCTCACTTGAAGTACTGCATCCAGCTCTGGAGCCATCAATATAGGAAGGACACAGAGCTGATGAAACAGGTCCAGAGGAGGGTCATGAAAGTGATCAGGGGGTTGGAGCACCTCTATGCACAGCTATGCACCTCTATGCACAGCTATGAGGACAGGCTGAGGGAGTTGGGGTTGTTCAGCCCAGAGAAGAGGAGGCTCTGGGGAGACCTACTAGCAGCCTTCCAGTACCTGAAGGGACCCTACAAGAAGGAGGGAAAGAGACTATTTACAAAAGCTTGTAGTGATAGGACAAGGAGCAAATGCTTCAAACTAGAGAAGAGGAGATTTAGATTGCATGTTAGAAACAGGTTCTTTACTATGAGGGTAGTGGAACACTGGAACTGGTTGCCTAGGAGGGGGTTGGGTTCTCATCCCTGGAGATCTTCCAAGTGAGACTTGACAGGGCTCTGGGCAACCTGATCTAGTTGAGGATGCCCCTGCTTACTGCAGAGGAGTTTGGACTAGATGACCTTTGGAGGTTCCTTCCAATCAAGACCATTCTATGACTCTATAAATATTACTTTGTACAGGAAAAGTACAGGCTGTATGATAATGAAGACATTAACATGTGCCCAGTGACCTACAAGAGCTGACCAAGTATGTACTTTACCACAGTGCTAAGGGAACAGTCCTTTCCCTATTACTAATGCCCGTGAGATTTTGTGCTCAGATTTGTGCAAACTGAAACATAGAAGGTTTCACCTCAACAGGAGGAAAAACTTCTTTACAGTGAGGGTGACAGAGCACTGGAACAGGCTGCCCAGGGGAGTTGTGGAGTCTCTGAGGACTTTCAAACCCTGCCTGGATGTGTTTCTGTGTNTCACTTCCAATTTTCATCCTTTTTTCAAAATCTGTGTTAAAAAGAGGAAAGTGGATGATCAAAGATTTTGATCATCAAAGATTTGCCTGTTTTGCAGGCAGCTACCTCTTAACCCAAAATGCATGCGCATGAGGATACAAATATGTCTGACAGAAGAACCCACAGCTGGCTTGTACAAGTGAGGTGCAGGTCTCATTGAAGAGAACAGGGCTCTGGTTTTCAGCATCTCAGTTTTTATGCACTTTAGAGTTTATATCCAGTATTATGACATTTTCTTTCTTTTTCTTTGTTTCAAAAGATTGTCTGTTTCTAGCTCAGCTTAAGTTCAGAACCATTGAGCTACACCTTTTATAAATTTGGTCCTGTAACTCAAGGATAATGATCAGCTGTTTCAAAGACTGTGTATGCATTTTTGTGTGTGACAGTGCAGAAAATGTTTCTATTCCACCACCATCTGCTTATCTGGAAAATGAAAAACAGCCCTCAAATGTATTAAGAAATTGTGAAAATACTTTGTGTAAAAAAGGCTAAAGGATTGATTCAAGTACAATCAGATCAGTGTATTTACTCTTGAAGGGTGTCCTGATGTATGAAGTCTTAATCAAAGCTAAGATGATACAAATTATGTCCAATATCATTGCAACAAATGCACTGCAATAATAGTGAAGCAAAAATAGGCACCATTATACAACAGATATTTCACTTTGCTCTTAAGCAGGTAAGCTATAGAGAACCTTGTTCATAATAGGTTCTGGGATGTATACACATTTCTTACCTTTTAGTCTTTGTTTTCATGTTTTTGGAAGACTGTCTTTGTTTTCATGTACAGGATTTTCAAGGCTGAAGATAGTCATATAGAATGAGATACTATGACTAAAAGACAGCAAAGGTTACTGTATAATCAGAAGGCCTGTTCTCCATATTTATATGAAATGTTTTGTAGAAAGCCAATTTGTTGACCTATCATTTTCAGTCTTTCCAGACTAAATTGTGTTACGAGCTATTTTACCTCTGCTCATCAAAGGCATTACTCAAAACTAACTTCATTTTCCCTCTGCAAAACTCCTTCTGTCTTACCCTGCATTACCCCTTCATGCTGTTGTTGACTTGGAGATGTTTCGTGCTTTGCATTTTTTCATTTATCCCTAAGATCTATTTCCTTTCATTTGTTGTGACTGCCTCCCTATTGTGCTGTTTCTTCAGCATTTCTGCCTTGCTTCCATTCACTTCACCTTTTTTATTCTTATCTGATTATTTTGGTGTCCGATTCTTGAATCAATGAAGACTTCTTTTACTGTCTACCTGGATACTCCTTTTTGATGAAATTTCTTGGATACTTTTACTATAAATGAGTGCATTCATGATGCCCAGCTTTCTGGTTTACTCCAAATGTATTTCTTCCACGTAACCTTCAGCCTTAGTTCAGCTATGACTTTGTAAAACAGGGTATGTAGAGCCCGTGTGGTAAAATCTGGCATGTGAGGTGTGTCAGTCCAGAGGAACCAGGAAGCGCTGCACTTGGGGTTTGTCTGAAACTGTTGGTTCCACGTGCATGTTGTAGGTTCAGGGCCAGAGAAAGGCAGCACTCATAGTTTACAGGGCAGGCCCATATCCTGAGTTCCTCCTTTGTTCCTGCATATGTGCCCTGGCATATTCTTCAGACTTAGTGCAGAGGTACAGAACAGCTGTGTGTTCATGAACAGCATGCCTGCTTGCTTTGAATGTGCACAGAGGAATTCCCTTGCATGTGCATTTGATGACTGTGACTTCTTCATGTCTCCATCTGTATGAGATTCAGAGTCTGCGTAAGTCTCCAAAGGCAGCAAAACAGCAGCAACTTCAAAACTTGAGCCTGAGGTGCTCATGTTAATACCACAGCTTTTCCTGCAGCCATTTTCCTCGGTGGGAGGCCACAGGAGCCATGATGCCCAGCCACAATGGGATGATCCCAAAGCCCCACTTCCACAAGGACTGACAGTGGCGACTGGCCACGTGGTTCAACCAGCTCACCTGTGAGATCTGCAGGAGGAAAACTCACCAAACTAAGGCTCGCTGTATTGCTCCCTGGCCCATGGCCCATCTAACCTATAGTGAGGTGTCCAACCATCAGATACAACAAAAAAATCTGTGCTGTTAGAGGCTTCAGCCTGGAAGAGCTTAAGCTTGCTGGCATCAACAAGAAGTTTACCCAGACTGTTGGAATCTCAGTGGATCCCTGGTGACGCAGCAAGTCCACAGAGTCCCTGCAGGCCAGCTTGCAGCGGCTGAAGGAGTACTGCTCCAAACTCATCCTCTTCCTGCAGAAGCCAGCAATGTCCAAGAAGGGAGACAGCTCTCCTGAGCAACTCAAGATCGCAGCTCAGCTAACCATGCTGATCCAGAATGTTTTCAAGCAGGAGAAGCCCCGTGTCATCTCAGAAAATGAGAAGAACTTCAAAGCCTTCTCCAGCCTGCGCATGGCCCAGGCCAACCCCCAGCTCTTTGGCATTCCTGTAAAACGTGCCAAAGAGGTGGCAGAACAGGATGTTGAGAAGAAGAAATGAACTGTTCTCCCTCAGGCTGTCAATAAAATAGTGTAAAATTTTTTTAGGCTGAATGCTGGGAAGAAGTTCTTCACAGAAAGAGAGGATTGCCCATTGGAATGGGCTGCCCAGGGAGGTGATGGAGTCTCCATCCCTGCAAGTGTTTAAAAAGAGACTGAATGTGGCATTTGGTGCCATGATTTAGTTGATTAGATAATGTTAGGTGATAGGTTGGACTTGATGATCTTGAAGGTCTTTTCCAACCTAATTGATTCTGTGATAATTTTTCTCTGTGACTGTCTGGTGCATAGCAGTCTGTTGAATTCAGTCGCTTTCTGTTGACTTTGAGTGCAGGTGTTAGAAACACAAAGCCTTACAAATATTTCCAGATCTAAGTCAACAGCAGTAAAACTACCATAACCTTTTTACACTGTCAAAAGGAGCTGTGAGTGTTTCCAAGCTACTGGAAAGCCAAGTGACCTTTTTTTGCCTATGAAATAAGAGTACATGCCTAAGCTTGTCTGCTCATTGTAAAGCTTGTTTGTGGTGACTTACTGTCATCCTTCTCTCTTCCTGTGAGAAATGGAAACTTAAACAACTGAAGCTTAGTCCTGTTACACTCAGCAGCCCAGAATGTTTGCTGTCATTCACACCACCTCCCTTTTTCAGCATCCATGTACAAACTGCACATTGAACACAATTTTAAGAGATGGAAAAGATGGTAAAAACAAAAAGAAATCAAACTGAGCTGCAAAGGCTATTTTTTATGTCGCTAGCAAAAGTTTATGGGAAGAAGGTGAAAGGAAGCGCATGACAGATTTGGTTCCAAGATCCATTCGTACTCACAGTTTTTTCAGGCCTTAGAGAATAAGCAGTCTACCCTGTTCTTGAGTTGCAGCTGTAATCACAACTATAAATAACTGTTTAAAGATCAATTCTAGGATAATCTCATGTATTTGGAAAGGAAGCAAAACACTCTTTGGCATTCCTACCTTGCATGGAAGCAAAACAGACATATGAACAAGTAAGCAATATATAACACTTCATCATGTTGATCTGAAAGTGTCATGAGTTCACGGGCCTGTTGTGGCTCCCAAAAGAAAATCTGCTGCCACAAACAAGATAAACCAAAGAAGTGCAAAATCAAAGATAAATGGAGATCTCATCAAGGTCTCCAAGTGTCCGAAGAATGCTTGTAATGTGTGTAAGAATGAAAAAAACAAGAGGCATAAAGCACACAAGGAGGTGTTCTGCAATACCAAAGAGAAAGAATGAATTGTGTTTATAATTTGGCTTTTGAGACAAGTCAGAAAAGAGCTTGTAGCAGTGGTGCATATCAATACTGATGAAAGAACTTCAAAGGATATCTTAAAGATCATAGCTCTTTTTAAAGATGAAGGAAGCATGGCATTTCGAGGCATACAATCTAGATCCACTGAGAAATCCATCCCTTTAATGTTTCTTCCTTGTCATAAATAGCAGTGAATTCCTAGTACCTCCTAACTATTAGTAAAGTAGAAAAACTGTAAGTCTGTGCACGATACTGATTTCTGTAAACAACACACTTTGACAGGTGTAGGAACTAATGTGAATTTAAATGGGCTTCTATTTGGAGTGTTAAAGCAAAATGGTGAAATAGGACACTCATGGAGCTGCAAACAAGCTGAGGTTCTTATCTGACAGGCAATAAAATATGTATGGATTAATTTCCTATATTTTTTTTGTAGCTGTTTTCATCTGGACCATTTATAAATTAATCAGATTTTAAAGAAAGACTCTAGACTTCAAGTACTGTATGTTCTGTCCTAAATAGATTTCAGTAAGAGGTCTGGATCTCAGAAAAAAAAAAAAAAAAGGAAATTGAAAACCAGTTGACATTTCCTATCATAGATGCAGTCCAAGGAGATCTGCTTTATTTGTATTTACCGGTCAGCTTAGCCTTTACTTCAGGTTGTCACCATGCATAGGGCCTGTGGAAGATGCCTTCTCTTTTTCATTATTAGATGTCCATATTCTAGGTTGCCAGCAATGAAAACACTCAGACTCTTGGGTGTTTGAAGGACAAGAGATCGTGAATATAACCTGGGATTTTTTTTTCTTTCCTTTACATAAGAGTGGGATGCTCTGTCCTTGGTTCTATTAAAAATACAACTGTAGAAGATCTTGTACAACCTGTTTTTACTAGACCCAGTATAAGTAAGAGATTGGATTAAGTGACTGAAGGAGGTTCCCTTACAACCTGCGTAGTCCTGTAATTTGTAATAAGTAGATAAAATATGAGAAAGTTACAGTTATTTACCTGAATCAAGTGATGGAGCTCTGTGTTTGACTGTTCTTTAACATGTGAAATGTTATTAATCTTTATTAATGTATTAAAGCTTTCTTTGAAAACAGCAAGTAATTAATTGCTTTATAATGTAACTTTCTATTGAAACAAGAATCAGTAACAGTTCCATGTGACAGGAAACAGTAATTAAAACTTTTTCTTTTTTTTTTCTCTAGTTAAAGAATCTGAGAGTCACTGTAATGAAGCTGACAAAATATCGATCTAGTTCTGCATTGTCATGCTGAAAGTGATAAATAACAAGAATATGAGAACAAAACAAGTGTTTGCTGGAGGCTGGGAGAGTATCAATAGCTTGATTGAGAAGCATTATCTTAGAAGTTTTTTTTCTTACCTGTATTCAGTCACTTTCTGAAGTCTTGTCAAATGTTAGCATCTACAGTTTCCTAGGGTGAGAAGCTCATGTGAAGAATCACCTCTTATAGGCAGTATATACTTTCCAAAATTTTACATAATGGCATCTAGTTTTGGTACAGGAAGAGACAGGTAACCTGACTTTACAGATCTGTTTTATCTTCCTTATCAGTAGTCTTTGTTCCAGGCTAAGGTGTTCTAGGATGTTCTTTATATATAAATACAAATATAAATATA
>WBNM01040497.1:0-13059 GCA_013399055.1 Ramphastos sulfuratus
TTTGCAAACAATAAAGAGAACAACATGAGATTTTCTCCCTGAATAGAAACATTTTCTATACTTTCAGAAGCTTTGGTTCTGAAAATGTGTCATTTTAAATGTATCCTAATTCTTACTATTACCTATCTCATGAGGCACATTTTTTCAAAAGCTGATGTGCAGGACCAATTAAAATTACTGTGGAGTAGTAACATTGACTTGGCAACAAAGATTGACTAAACCAGGTTGTAAATATCTGTCTAGTATCTTATTTTGTCTATTTATTTACTTAATAAATACATTTCTATTGTAACAGGTTTTATTCCAGAGAGTGAACCAAAAAGAAATTTGAACTCTTGCTTAATGGAAAAAATGCATTCACTCACATGGACAAATAGACTGTATTAAAGAGTGATGCAATGATACAGAGTTTTCCCTGACAGTGCTAATAAATATTGCAGTGAGGTCTTGAAAGGGGGAAAAAAACCCAAAATCATCACATGCTAATTGTATTTTCATTTAAAAGTATATTTTTATTGTAAGTTTAGGAAAAAATTAAAGAGGAGATCAGGAAATCAGAAATAATTTCTCTATTATATAATTCATGTTTGGCTTTTACAGAGCAGTGGATCTAGTTTGTTCTAGGTTTTGTTTTCTTTTTTTTTCCTTTCCTTAAGTATCTTAACAGGTAACTTATTCTATATCCCTAAGAACAGGCTGTATTCCAAGCATACTTTATATACACATCAAGTAGTAAAGCAACAGGGAAATAAACATCAAGATCTCTGCATACCTTAGAGCGTACAGTACCTTTTACCTGAGAGCTTCTCCTGAAGAATGAGTTCTTTTCTTCCTCTTGGATGGTCTCATGTTCCATTTCTACCAACTAGCCATTTCATAATAATTAGCATTGTTAGTCTCCACCTACCTGAAATAACTGCAGTGTAATTATACTTTCCATCCTGAACACGAGGATGGATGAAACATTTGCCTGTGATTCGACAGACAAAAACCAAAAGGACAAAAGCATAAGCAACAACCTTCTTGTCATTATGAAATCAAGTAAATTACTGTGGAAATAAGCATGCTTACACTCTGAGATTTCTAAAAATCTATAAAAAACCTTCTAATGTTTATTTCTTGAAATGGATTAGAGAGCCCTGTGTTAGGTATGTAAGAAATCATATAGTCATTTCGGTTGTGTATGGACTTCTTATGTCTGTAAATAGGTGAACACCTACACCTCAGAATGAGATTCTAGGAAGTAATATGGTGAACAGAAACTTACCCACAGATACAAAACAGGAGCTGTTATGCTCTGCATTGACTCACCCTGAAATTGTAGGGTGGAACTTCATATAACTGTTTTTTCTGGCTGCAAGTGCTATCTGAAATACAGGCCTCATACTTATTTTAAGATAGGACTGATGATTTCTAGTGTTTAGTTCAATCACCTTGGATACAAGGTTGCTATCCAAAAAAATCAAATTCCATTTTCAGCCACCCAATAAGATGTCTTAGCAATTACATTGCAGGATATGTTGGTAACCATAAGAGGTTGCTTTTTCTTGCTCTTTTGGAAGCCTTGACATAGGGACTAATAGAACAAGATTCATCTAGGATTGGAAAAAAGAGAAAGGGAAAGAAGCTATTCAGCTGAAGGGCAGAGACTCCAATCAAGGTCCATGCATCTTGCATGACACAGAAACTGGATGAAATATAAATCCACTTCAGGTTTCAAGACTGAAACTGTGCACAGAAATTCAGTAATTAGGATTATTTCTTCCTAAAACTGTGAATCCTGAATTGTTCTTTCTGTGTAGACACACAGGTTAGTGCACATGGCTTTGGACACACCTGATCCCTTTTACCCTAAAGCACTGTGGTAAGAGCAAAATAAAACTTTATTGAAAAACAGAAATAAGAGTTAACATTTGTCAAGCTGAGATAAAAACGGAGTTCACACTATGTTTTACCTATCCATTATTTTGTAAAAGGTTCAGAAGAGTGTTTCTGAAAAAATAATCTCCTTTCTGAATGTTAGCATTTCTAGACAGCAATGTAGATCACTGTAGATCACAGATAACAGTTAATAGAGGTAGCATGATCAATCTGAAATTTGAGCAATAAAGGGATGGAGATTAAAATGCAGATCTTTCCTCAAGATTTTATTTTGGATGACTCTAGACCTTTATTACCATTTTTAGATCCTTTTTTAAAAAGAACCTTAATGTTCCCATCTTTACTGAATGTACACCCCTGCACAACAATTTTAGTGAAGAGTTCCTACTCATCCAGCTCAAGACACTTCTTTTCTGTACAGTTATGCCAAAGGCTAGGACATCTCTGTGTTCTTTTACTTACAATAATTTATAATCCTATGATTTAAGCTAGCTCGTTTGACTTTTAATTACAGCAGAGTGTAATCAGCAAAGCAAAGGTCTCAAATGACATGCAGCATCCATGTTCTAGACAGACTGTTTATTGAGGGTCCCTCTTATTTTGGATATAAGCTGTATACCCCAGACACAGTACCCTTCCTTTAACGTCCGGCTCAGGATAAGCTGATCAGAGAATCTTACAGGTCGAGAACCTGAATATCAGCATGAACACGAATTACTTTCACCTTGACCCACTAATCCAAGCAAGTCCTAAATCCATTACTTGAGCTAGCTCTTAGATAAGATGCATTCTAGAGTCAATGTTCATAGCAGGTTTATAAGATGCATTCCAGGATCATGAGAAAATTGCCAAATGTAGATGCTAACTCACTGTCCGTGATACTTGAAAAGTCATAAAGAAGTGTCCAGTGATAAGATAAAAGGAAATATTATATTAATTTTTTAAAAAGAGCTATAGGGGGATCCCTGGGAATTATTGACTAGTCAGCCTCATCTCAGTCCCTGGTAAGATCATGGAAAACATCCTCCTGAAAGTTTAGTGAAGGCATAGAGAAGTAGTTAGAGATAATTGACATGACCTCAACAAAGGCACATTCTGCCTAATCATACTAGTGGCCTTCTATGGTGGAATGACTATCTTAGTGAGCAGGGAAATAGTAACAGATGTCTGACTGAACTGCTGAATAGCCTTTGATGAAGTCCCTCCAGTATTCTTGCCTCTAAATTGGAGGCAAATGGGTTTGATGTACAGACACATAGATGGAAAAGAAATTTACTAGATGGCCACATGCAAGGAGTCACACTAATGCATTGTCCATATGGAAAATCATAATAAATGATATCCCTTAAGAGCCTATACTGGGATTAATAATATATAATACTAAGTTTGTGGGTGACATCAAACTCAGTGATGCAGTTGGAAGGGATGCTATCAGACAGACCTTGATAGGCTTGAGAATCAGGCCCGTGGAAAGCTCATTAAGTTGAACAAGGCCAAGTGCAGTGTCAGGGCAATCCCTAATGTTGATGAATCGCAGAATCACAGGTTAGGGGGTGGTAGGCACCTTGAAAGAACAACTAGTTCAACCCCCCTTCCAGAGCATCATCACCTATACCAGCTCACACAGGAACACATCCAGGTGGATTTTGAATATATCCACAGAGGGAGACTCCACAACCCCACTGGACTCTGTTCCAGTGTCCTGTCACCCTCACAGTGAAAAAATTTTAACTCGTGTTTACCTGGAACTTCCTATGTCTCAACTTCCTGGAACTTCCAATGCCTCAACTTCCACCCATTGCCCCTTGCTCTGTTGTTGGGTATCATTGAGAAGAGTCAATGAAGAGTGAGGGAATGAATGGAGTGAGTACAACTCTGGGGATAAAGACTTGAGGATACTGGTGGATGAAAATTTGGATATGAGATAACAATGCGCACTCACAGCCCAGAAAGCCATTTGCATCTTTGTCTGCATTAAAAAGAAACATGGCCAGCAGATCAAAGGAGGTGGTTCTGCCCCTCTGCTTTGCTCTCATGAGACCCCATATGAAGTAGTGTCTGCCTCTGGAGGCCACAGCACAGAAAAGAAAAGGACCTGTTGGAACAGGTCTTAGGAAGAGGCACAAAAAATGAGGGCTGGAACACCTTCCTATGAAGAAAGGTTGAGAGTGTTGGGGTTGTTAGGCTAGAGAAGAAATGTCTTTGGGGGACATTACACTTAAGAAGGATAGAGACTTTTTGATGGAGCCTGTGTTGAGTGAACAAGGGCAAAGAGTTTTAGAATTAAAAAGGATTTAGATTTAGATTATATACAAAGGAGGAATTTATTAAAATGAAGGCAATGAGACACTAAAACAGATTATCCAGAGAAATTCTGGATACTCCCTCACTTAATGTGTTTGAGATCATGTTGGATTGGTTGAGTAACCTAATGTATCTACTGAAAGATGTCCCTGCCCGTGGCAAGGAGGTAGAATTAGATGACCTTTGAAGACCTATTCCAGACCAAATATTCTGTAGTCTATGACTTTTTTTGTGATACTGACCTTTTAATAATTTTTGCCCTGATCAAGTTCTGCTTGATCAGGGCATGACAGATCCTAAGCAGTTTGATACCTACAGAGTAAATCCTACTGTGGACCTTTACAAAAGTTTAATTCAGTGCCTAGGCTTAGGTAGTGACTAACCGGGGGATTTTAGATTACAGTATTGGACTTAGGAAACAAAAAAAAAAAAACCAAACAAATCTTTAAATCCTTTACTGGATTTGATATTTATATCATTGCAATTTGCAAGGACAAACAAAACAGTCTGATCATTTTGGTGAAAGCAGTATGAAACTAGAACTGCACAGCCCCTGCCAGTTTGTCTCAATGCCAGAACTCAGAATTGAGTCCAATCCTGTGGTATTACTTCCAGTAAATTTTCTAAACTATGTACTTAGTAATAGTGGGTTTAAAATATCTTGTAGCAATAATTATTTCTATGACAGTCTAAACACTGAAGGGCTTTTTGTGATTACAGTCACACAGCAATGAAGCTTTCAGTGTTGCTGTCATAGAGCTCTTATTAAAATTCAAGCTGACTATTTATCATTCAGTTCTTTGACTGGAAAACCATTAAACAATAAAGAGAAACATGAGCAGGAAGAAGGATCTATTCCAAATGCTCTTGCATGATCCCACTTGCCAGGGAAATGACTTTGGCCTCTCTGCACTTGGCTTGATAGTTTGCTGCAGCTTTCATTTCTAAAGAATGGATCATGTCTCACTGTGTCATGTGGAAATAGATGGATACAAATAGAAACCCTTATTATTAAATAAAACATTTTGAAATTTATATTTAAAAATAAATAATTAGTAATTAATTTTACCATTTTGATAAAATTACTAATTTACAGTTAAGAATTTATCTCCAAGTATTGGGCATTTCCCACAAGACAGGAAGTAAGATAGTGTGAAAAGCTTACAAGACACACAGAATTAACTAGAAACTGATTTCCTATGTATTTTAAAGGGAAAAAACTATAAGGCTCTTGTCTGTGTGACAGCAGAAACATCCAGAGCTATAACAGTTTGTGTCAACATTCCTTCTTTTTTTCCCAAAATATAACTTCCCCTCCTACCAATCCTTTTCCCTTAAAAACAATTAATGCATATTGACAATTGTATGAACAAATGATTCCACACTGCTAACATTCAGTTCAGAAAATCCTGCTGGTAAATCAAGGTAGTAGGACACTGGGCTAAATACATTTGTCCAATCCATTAGTAAATTCTGATTATATTATCTTCCTAACCTCATGAGGTTCAACAAGATCAAGTGCAGGGTCCTGCATTTGTGTTGGGCAGTTTAAAGCAGCCCTGAAGAAAAGGACTTGGGGGTGCTGGTGGATGAGAAGCTCAATATGAACTGCCAGTGTACTCTTGCAGCCCAGAAACCAAATCATATCCTGGGCTGAATCAAGAGAAGCATGGCCAGCAGGTAGAGGGAGGTGGTTTTTTCCCCTCTGCACTGCTGTCATAGGGACCCATCTGGAGTACTGTGTCCAGTTCTGGAATCTCTCTTAGAAAAAATATGTGAACATGCTGGAACAAATCTAAAGAAGACCCATGAGGATGACCAGAAGGTTGGAACAACTCTCCTATGAAGGTAGGCTGAGAGAGTCAGGGTTGTTCAGTCTGGAGAGGAGAAGGCTCCAAGGAGACCTTCTTGTGGCCTTTCAGTGTCTGAAGGGGGCCTGTAAGAAAGCTGGTGAGGGACTTTTTAGGATGTCAGGTGGTGATAGGACTTGGGGGAATAGATCCAAGCTACGGGATGATAGATTTAGATTAGATGTTAGAAAGAAGTTATTAGCCATAAGGGTGGTATTTGCAACAGGTCACATGGCCACGTAACAAATGATGAAAACTTCTTTCAACAACTGGAAGAAGCATCACATTTTCAGGCCTTAGCTCTCAAAAGGAGCTGAAACCTGTTTGAAGGGTAACATTGCAGGGAAATCTTTTTAGAACATCAAAACAAATTTATTGATAGAGCTGACCTATCAGACAGCTTGGGAAGCTGCTAAGATGCATCTGTTATTCATAAATATTGCTACAATTTGTTCGGTGCATGAAGACCAATGGCAGTTTTGGCAGCAGCAACCAAAGGAGTAGCACCAAAGCATATACAAAAAATTAATGTTTTGCCTTGGTCTTTACTCTTAAGATTTGTCCTCATAGCTTGAAGGTTGTTAATCCTAGTGTCTAGAGGATCGAAGCATTATTCATATTAGAGGGGAGTCTGTCATGGACCACTGAGTTAAATTGGACATACAAATTTCCTAGGCTTAAGATGAGGTATGTTCCAGGGTGGTGGAGAAGCTGGAAAATTTTGAAAGAATTGAAATGCCATATCATCTTTTGGTCATGGAGACTGAAAGAGGTTCCTGGTGATTAGAAATATACAAATATCATGCCTCTCTTAAAGAGGATAGTGATGTGAGAAGCTACAATCCAGCCAACCTAACCTCGGTCCATAGGAAAATAACAGAGTAGATATATTGGCAGACGTTTCCAGGGACCTGAAACAACTGTAGATAATAAGACTGGTCTAAGCAAAGCAAAAGCATATGTGATGAGCCTGATAGCTTCCAGTGATGAGATAATGAGTTTTGTGCACAAAAGGAGAAGAGCAGATGTTGTATGCTATGCTCTTGACTTATCAAGCCCTTCAACGAGGTCTCATATAGTATTTTGTAGTCAAAATAGTGAGACAAAAATACATATTTTCATTGACTAGGAAACAGTTTTGGGGCTAGTGAGTCAGAGATTAATTACTTTCTCTCATAGGTCAATACCGAGTTCAATATAATTTAGTATCATTATTAACAATCTCAAGTGTGAAGATTGGAGTGTACTCTTAGCATGTTTGATGATGAAAGCAAGCTTGTGAGATTGGTCCTTATATAGAAAGGCAGGGCTGCTACTAAGTGAGACAGAACAGAAATTTCATGAAGTTCAACAAAAGCAAGCACAATGTCCTACATGTGGGGAAGGGTAAATTTATGCAATAAATAGCTTTTCAGAGGAGAAAATAGTGGGCTTGGTGGACCTAGCTGAGCATATGCAGTGTGCCACTGAAACAAAGATGATCAACCCCATTCTGGTTGAGGTGCCTCTTCTTGACAT
This sequence comes from Ramphastos sulfuratus, assembly GCA_013399055.1. Lineage (NCBI taxonomy): Eukaryota > Metazoa > Chordata > Aves > Piciformes > Ramphastidae > Ramphastos > Ramphastos sulfuratus. Next base: position 7,554 of record WBNM01040497.1, read on the forward strand.
AGACTACTTCTTCCTGAGTAGACTTTATAACTTGGGGTGCACATTAGACAATTATTTAAGTCACAATTATAAAATGCAAAGCTTTCTGCTGGTGTTTTTTGGTTGTTTGACAATCTTATTCTTGAGGAACTTAACTGACAATTAGTTTATGCTTTTCTGGTACTACTGTAATTAAGTTTGATTACAGTCTAGTTGCCTTTTTTTTTTTTTTTTTTTTTCCCCTTTTAATGCCTTATATCTCATCAAAAGCTTATCCTGGTAGGGCATAAATGCTGCCAGGCCAGTTTGATCCTTGCTCTCCTTCTCCTCGTGCAAGTCCAGGAGTTGAGTAGAATGGTCAAACAATGGAAAAGCCTTGAGGGCTAGGAGCTTAGCACCAAGTGTCAGGTGTCTTGTGCTGCCCTTCAAGGTGTCTGAGTGGTCACACAAGGAATGAAGCTTTGAATTCATTAGGCAGAACAATGATGCTAGTGCCTATTGGCCAGTTTCATTTTCAAAATGATGTATTTAATGGGGGCTGATTCAGAAATTGCGGTTTTTCTGCCTTTCTGCCTTTCTGCACTGACCCTCCACCGCAAGCAGTACTCCATTTGCAGCTTGTTAACTGGGAATCACAGCAGCCACCTGTTTGCAGCTTGCACTGGCAGCTTAGCAGCAACTCAGCTCTTCTCTCCTTCCCTCTGCCTGTATTTTACTGCGGGATCATTATCCTGAGTTTTGAAAGTGTCCTTGTACAGGAAACTTACTCAGGGACCAAAGTGGCATGAGTACATATGCTAGAGTTAATGCTGACTCCATAAACATAGTTAGAATTTGTCCTTTTTTCGTGTTGCTATTTTCCAAGTTCTGATTGTTTAAACTGTTTAATTCTGTGTTTATAAACACCCTTTGTTCAACTATTTCCTGTTGACCAAAAATCCAAAGAATCTCAGTGTTTTTCCTGAATTTTTGAGTATTAATAATAAAATCAATATTTACACTTAAATGAGTAATCATAATTCATAACCAATTATTAATATCTACTACAAATCTGAATGATATCTCACAGAAAGAAAACAAAATCAAAACAGGACATTGCTACAACCTGAGAGGTTTAATTTCATACTATACTAAGGACCTTATGCAAACAGGAGATTTTAAATTTTATTGGAAAAAGGAAAAAAAAAGCACAAAAGCCCTTTTAAACACTAGTGTAAAGCCATGTAAACATAGGGATTGCTACATCCTTCTTGCAAAAATTATCTTGTTAAAACCCAACATTTTAGTAGCTGATGAAATAGTCTGCTCCATTAATTTAAAACACTTACTGTTGAATTACTACTATTATCATATATATAGCTATATATTTTTTTACTTTCCAGAATATCAGGGAAGAGTCATGGCAAAAAAATAAAGTTTCATTTATTTTGTTAAATAAGTGTTGTGTTCTGCATAAAATTTAAAATATGTAAGAATAGTTACATAACCTATTAGTGAAGGAGAATGTCATCATATCAGATTAGGAGACAAATCTCTCTTTCAGTAGTGCTATATAGATCCTAAAGAAAAACACTATTTAGCTTTTTTATTTCAAGGTATTCACATACTACCATTATTCTTAACTTCTTAAGAGATCCTTCTGTGTTACTATTTGCCACATGTAGCATATACATCACGGTCACAGAACTCCGTAATTCTAAAGTCCTTACTCCATGGGAATTCAAACTCACAGCATCTAGTTTGCAAACTTCTTTAAATACTGGATTAGTGTCCTGGTTTTGATGAGGACAGAGGTAATTTTCCTTCTTAGTAGCCAGAATAGTGTCATGTTTTGGATTAACCATACAAATTGGTAGGACAAAAATGTTGACAATATATTGATGGTTTTAATTTTTGCTAGGAAATCAAGGACTTTTCAACTTCTCATGTTTTGCTAGTGTTCATGTGCACAACAAACCCTTGTTGAACTTCATTCAATTTCTTTCTGCCCAACTCTCCAGCCTGTCTCACTGAATGGCAGCACAAGCTTTTGGTGTGTCAGCCACTCAACTCAGTTTTGTGTCATCAGCGAACTTGCCGACAGTGTACTCTGTGTCCTCATCCAGGTGATAGATGAATATAAGGAATAGTACTCGTCCTGGTGCTGACTCCTGTGGGACCCCATTAGCCACAGGCCTCCAACTAGACTCTGTCCCATTGACCATAACTCTTTGACTTAGTTCCTTCAACCAGGGTTGAAGGAATGTTCTGGATTTTGTAATGTTTTGGAATGGTATAAATACAGGTACAATTCAAGACTCTATGACTCCAGAATTTATGATTCAAGATTTTTTTTTTGGTGTTGTTTGTTTGAGGTTTTTTTAGGGACTGAAGGGATATTGAGATCTTTGCCACTTTAAACTGCTAAAATAAACATACCAGTTATGACTGCAATGAATTTTATCTTGGCACAAAATTTTTGGAGACCTTTATTCCATAGTACCCCTTTGGAAAAAGGACCTGATTCTTCCTTTATATGAGTTACCACCCTTCAGCTTCCTTTTAGTTCTCCTTTTGGTCCACTAAAACTGAATCTAGTGTAAGAATAATTAATACATTCTAACATTTTTTTTCCAACTCCATAGCAGAGACTTACAGTAAAGCTGCTTGTTCATGCAACTAAAAATATCCTCCAGCAGAATCCAAAAATTAGTTTTCTATTTCCTCTTCTGTTACTGTCAGAGGACTCAGTAACTAGTTGTGTAGTTGTTTTCAAGGAAGTTTTTGTTTTTTTTTTTAAACAGAAAGTTGAATCTATCTGTCAGTAAACTGGATTAATTTCAGATTTCTGAAGAATACATTTGACAATATATTTTATAAAGTGTTAGTAGGAAAAGAAGTGCTTGTGTCAACAAAATGAAGGATTCCTAATTTTAGTTAATGATCTGGCCTAAATGTACTAAATGTAAAATTAGTCCTACTGCATCTGGGACCTAAAAATCTCTTTGTGGGAATCGTTGATATATGCTAGTAGACAGTGACATTATAATGTATATCCCTGAAGTGTAAAACCAATATAGCTGAAGTATTCATATGAAAATAATAACATAATGTGTAAATACAAAGGCATAATAAAAGTATATCAAAGTCATCCTTAATAAAAAACAATTTCATTGTCTCTAAAAACCATACCATGGGATATAGACCAGCTTCATATATACTCAGTTTATGTTTTATAGTGAAAAAAGCAAAACTCCCTCCTGTAATCATCCAGAAGCTAGAAATTTGCAAAAAGTCCCAGAACTGTTTCATCTACTTTTAACATATTCTTTTTATCTTTATAAACTCCTGAAGTAAGCAAACTACTATGATGGTATTATTTTTTTTACGGTGTGTGTTCTCCATAGAAAGTATTTTGTTGTGTAATACATAAGGAATGATCGTCCAATTTATACTATGTGAAGAAACTGATGTTTAACACTTACATTACTAAACATAACACCTAGGCATTCAAAATCTAAAGAATTTTCTCCCAAAACTTGTTTTCTGAAGATTCCTTTTGTTTGTATGTCTACTTAGACACAATGTGTGTTAGATTTCCTTTTAAAATCATTCAGATCCATAGCATATATTACATAAAATTTTTTATTAATAAAACTTTGTAAAAAAATATAAAGGAAAATTCAAACAAACACATATTCAGATGTAGTTACAATATACATAACATTTCAAGCTATGATTCTACAAAAAAAATTATTCATTGCATGTGTTATATGTCTGCCTAGGGTTATACGGCGTAAGTGAGAATTAGAGGGAAGGCCAACAAGGCTGACATCCTGGTTGGAGTCTGTTATGGACCACCCAATCAGGAAGAAGAGGTTGATATATAATTCTTTAAGCAGCTGGAAGCTGCCTCAAGATCACTTGTCCTAGTTCTTGTGGGCAACTTTAACCTGACAGACATCTGCTGAGAATTTAACACTGCAGAGAAGAGGAAGTCAAGAAAGTTCCTAAACTGTACGTAGGATAGCTTCTTATCTCAGCTGTTATGTGAGCCTACCAGGGGTACAGCCCTGCTTGACCTGCTGTTCACAAATAGAGAAGGACTGGTGGGAGATGTGGTGGTCAGAGATTGTCTGGGGTCCAGTGATCATGAAATTACAGAGTTTTCAATATATGGTAAAACCAAGAGGGGCATCAACAAAACCTCCACAGTGGACTTCCAGAGGGCAGACTTTGGCTTATTTAAGAAACTAACTTGGAAAGTTCCTTGGCAAACAGCCCTTAAAAACAAAGGACTCCAGGAAGGTTGGACCTACTTCAAGAAAGAACTCTTGAAGGCACAGGACCAGGCTGTGCCAATGTGTAGGAAGATGAGCCGACAAGGGAGACAGCTGGACTGGATGGGCAAGGAGCTTCTAAAGAAATTAAGGAAAAAACAGAGGATGTATCACCTTTGGAAAAAAGGGGAGGTATCCCAGGAAGAATTTAAGGACGTTGCTAAAGTTGTCGGACAAAAATTAGAGAGGCAAAAGCCCATTTAGAACTTAGACTGGCCTCTGCTGTTAAGGAGAATAAAATATTATTCTATAAATATATTAATGGCAAAAGAAGGGGCAAGGACAACCTCCAGTCCTTAATAGATGTGGAGTGGAATATAGTAGCAAAAGATGAGGGAAAGGCAGAGGTTCTTAACACCTTCTTTGCCTCAACCTTTAATAGTGGGATAGGTTGTCTTCAGGACAACTGGCCTCCTGAACTGGCAGACAGAGTCAGGGACCAGTATAGTTCCCCTGTAATCCAGGAGGAAGCAATAAGGAACCTGCTGAGCTGCTTGGATCCTCACAAGTCCATGGGAGCAGATGGGATCCATCCTAGGATGCTGAGAGAGCTGGCAGATGTGCTGGCCAAGCCACTCTCCATCGTTTATCAACAGTCCTGGCTCATTGGAGAGGTCCCTGAAGACTGGAAGCTGGCCAATGTGATGGTCATCCACAAGAAGGGCTGAAAGGAGGAATCAGGAAATTCCAGACCTGTCAACCTGACTTCAGGGGACAGGCAAGGTTATAGAACAGGTCGTCTTGAGTGCAACCATACAGCACCTACAGGATGGCCAAGGAATCAGGCCCAGCCAGCATGGGTTTAGGAAGGGCAGGTCCTGCCTGACCAACCTGANGTCAGCATGGGTTTAGGAAGGGCAGGTCCTGCCTGGCCAACCTGATATCCTTTTATTATCAGGTTACCCTCCTGGTGAATGCAGGGCAGACTGTGGATGTAGTCTACCTGGACTTCAGCAAAACCTTTGACCCCATCTGCCATAACAAGCTCCTGGCAAAGCTGGCAGCTTGTGGCTTGGACAGATTCACTCTGATATGGCTCAAGAACTGGCTGGAGGGCCAGCCTCAGAGAGTGGTGGTGAATGGTGCCGCATCCAGTTGGCAGCCAGTCACTGGTGGTGTCCCCCAGGGATCAGTGCTGGGCCTGATCCTGCTCTGGGCTTGATCCTGCTCAATATCTCTATTGACGATCTGGACCAAGGGATTGAGTC
>WBNM01040498.1:0-12369 GCA_013399055.1 Ramphastos sulfuratus
TTCCAATTAGCCTCAAACCAAGCCTTTCTTGACTAGAAAAAACAGATTAGATGCATATTACAACAGCGTTAAATAGATCTAATTAAAAAAATAAGTTATGCAAGTCCACTCTGTTACTAAAATATACTGCAATAGTATTTTGTTTTAAATTAAGTTGAATGTTTTTTATGCATTTGGTGGGAGAGGGGTGGATGGATTTTTTTTTTTTTTTTAGTATTCATGTATGTGCTGAGTTTGGCTAGGAACCATCCAATGGGGTATTCCATACCATAAACATCATACCATGTCCATTGAACAAAGGGCAGGTGCTGGCCATCACAGGTGTAGGATGAGCACATCACATTTTATATTATTGAGGTTTATGACTTTACTTCTGTTAATATTCCTGGTGTTCAATTTTTCTTTGTACTATTCTATTAAATTCTCCTTACCTCAGCCCCTGAGGTTTCACATTTTACTCTCAATTTCTCTTTCTCATTGTAGCTGTGGGAGGAGTGATAGGTAGGGGGAGAGGGGGGAGATGGCAGTTGTGAGAGCTACCACATGAGGCTCAGCTGCAGCTGGACCTGAAACCACAACAGCAGCAGCAATTTTACCTTAAAACAACTGTGCCTGACATTTTATAGCCTACATGCTTTGTACATACTGCATAGCAGAATTTGACTAGCTGCAGAATTCACAAATGTCACCAGACCTCCCTCTAGCTTTTCAGCATTAAGTCTTCTCCAAAAAAAACCTCTGCTGATCTACAACTACTGCACAGAAAATTGCCTAACTGGACAGAAAACTGCCCATACAGTGCATACAGATGTCATAGTCCAAACGAACATCATTAAATGGTGCTCTGTTAATCTACGCACTTGTTTTAACATAAGTAAACACAATGTAAAGTTGCGTGAATCACCAGGCCTATGCAACCAGCTAAAAAAAGTTTTAAATTACTTCTTTTATTTCTGCCTTTATATATTAGTAAGACTGTGTGAATGAAATTCTAATTAAAAAGCAAGAAAGTCAACCCTGCTGTCACTCCCCAGCAACAAAACCCTTTCTACAAGTAGTGCATAGCAGCAATAAACCCAGCAGTACCCAAGGTAGGTACAACTGCATTAGCAGAACAATGGCATCACGTGAGCAGGGCATCTGTTCACAATCACGGTTCCAACAAAATTTAACCATGTAAGGAGAGCACAGATCTGCAAACCCTGCTCCCATTTGGAACAAGATCTGTCCATACCTGCTAGCTAAACTGAGCAACCCAGCCACTAGCACGAGTCAGCTACATAAACAGTTCCTTATGCTTTAGCCAGTAGATTAGTTTTCATGCCCTAAAAACTCCAAATCAGTTTGCTTTCCCACTGCCCTCTGCTTGTCCTCCATTTCCTTCAGACAGGAATCTGATCTGTAGTAAGAACTCTCTCCAGAGGGAATATGCTGCCACCCAATATAAGCAGGGAAGTCCAGCAACTTCCCTGACAGATCAAGGCACTTTATTCTGAAAAAGTAAAGAACAGTTTCTCCCATCCATGCATTGTACACTGCAGAAAGGACATCAGTCACAGCTTTCATTTTCCCAGTGAATATTCATATTTTCATTAAACACAATTCCTTTCAACAGCCCAATAACAATAGTTTCACCATGAAAAAGACAGCTAGTTCAAACAGTTGGAGTGTAACAGGCCCACAGGTCAGGAAATCTCATGGAAAAATGCAGGCAGGAGAGAAATTCATGATAGAGACTTCAGAGGTTAGGGTCAGCTGAAACTTAAGTTTTTGTAACCAGATGAACCAAATGTTTGGTTCAAAAACAGCCAGAGCCCATTCTCCTCACCCACACGAACAAGCAGGAGACCACAAAGAAGCTGGCAGTATCCCACTTAAGAGTCTCTGGTGCACCACTAAGTTGTAGTGAAGAAAGCTAAGTACCACAAATGAACTGGATTCTCCAGGGAATGTGAAATTCAAGTCAAGACCACTGCCCATACAGATTAGCTGCAGTAGATAGTGATAAAACTGGGCTCAAAGTCTCATTTTCTGGCTGCACTGCATGGCCAGTATCTTGATTTTCTGTACCAGTCTCGTCAATTACTATTTCCAGGATTTCACAAATGACATACTAACTTTGCTAAAATCTTGATATAAGCCTCTAATAAGATGCCAGCATACCAAGATGGTAGGACCAAAAAGCATTCCCTACTCATTGTCAGAGCACTGTGTAGCAAATATACTAAACAGAGAATCAAATGGTCACCTACTGTAGAGAAAAAGCAAGCAGACAGAAGTTAAAAATGCAATCCAATGTAGCAGCAAAGCTTAATATTCAAACACAGTTTCTGTAGGTATTCACACTGCAAGGTAGGACATAGAACAAGACCGAGCATAAAATGCATCAGTGAAGAGAACAAGTCAAGGTTTAAAGCCTCTATGAGTCTGAGCAGTAGGCTTACGTGCAACAGTAATGATGAAAACTACATTAAGTAATCTTGTTAATAATTTTCTGCCTTTAAAGTACCATTCAAAACAAGTTCAATTCAAAAAGACACAGGAAATCCTCTAAATTAAATGAACTAAAGTCTGCTTTTTCTCTGTACAAGTTTTACTCAAAAAGATACCACAGCCTTACAAAGACTAAAAAGCTGATGTACTTCTGCATTCTGTTTTACCAGAGGCAGCATTAACACAAGTGTTTAATGTACTGTTCTGCTAGACTTCAGTTTCATGTCATTAATGGAGATAAAAAAAATAAAGAATGCTGTTAGCAACTAATTTGACACCACCACCAGGGATCTGAAGACAAGCAAAAGGGAAATGAAGACAAACCTAGAAATATTCCCTAAAGTCTGTCACCTGAAAAATGTTCACTACTGGCTGATATGTTTCAGGTTCACTTCCTTTTTTTGCTTCCACCCTCTGCACTATACCAAGTTTTTATTTCAACAGCTAGCAGTACAAACTGAAGCACAGTTTACATGGCATTAAGCATGTAAGTATTTTAATGATGTTTGGTTTTATTTTAATGAGCCAAAATTTAAATTATAAAACCATATGTTCAAAGAAAAGGTCAAGAGCAAGATAAGAAAGTTTCTCTGTTTATATAGTCTAAGGCACTAACTCTGGGTAGCCAAAGTGCTCATTTATAGATCTGTGTGTATATATATAGAGAGAGAGATAGATAGATAGATAGAGATATATTTTACACTTTTAGGAAAAAACCTTAACATTCTTGACACACTGTGCAAGATTTAAAAACTGTAACTGAAGAAGGCTGTTCACTTCTGCTTGACTACTGCTTAACCAAAACTTTACACAAAAACTGAAACAAATGAAAACAAATAACACCTTAGGAAGTGTAAGGAATTGTTATTGACCTGTAATTACATTCACAAAGAAGACTCCTCCTCCTTTACAACATAAAAGAAATCCAGGAGAAATCTTTGGCTTTCATTATCTTACACTCAAGATCATTCCCACGACACTCAAAGGTTTTTAGATCATGAACTTACTCCGTGTTATTAATAGAGTTTTGCTTGTTTCTTAAATAACTCAACCTGTTTCAAATTCAGGAAAATTATTACTCCTTCTGTGGATTTCTTAGTTCAACAACCAACATTCTCCAATGTGAAATTCAGTAAGAATACTACTGAAAATCACGGTGCCCACAATTTTTCAGTGGTCAGAACTAGAAAAATTACAGCTTCAAAATTCTGTACAACTTTAATTGCCACTATTCATATTTTTAAACAAATATTTGCTAATTTCCTGAAATCACTGCACTTCCAATACTTCTGCACACATAAGTCCAGTTACTTGTATAACAGCATAAATCTGAAAGCTCCCAAATGAGCTCATAAAAATACACTGATTACTAAGAACAGCAACAAAACATGTATTTAGAGTCCATGAAAGACATTGATTTCAGCTATTTCACTGCAGCAAGGAACATAGGGAAAAAAGCTGGAAAAGGTATTTGCAGTGCATCAGGAACTATTTCAAAACAGGAAACATACAGACTCAACCCCACTGGAGGGAGTTTGCACTGCACAGAACTGAAGCATGGTAACTATCAAGTATGAGCACATTCACTGTAGCTGCAGCCACCTACTACAGAATCAGCGTCGACCAAAGATAGTGCTTCCTTACAGCAGAAGTACTGCCTCAGACTGAAGTTCACAAGGGCCTTGCAAACATGGATTCAGGGAACCACTGGTGTTTCTGGAAAGTATTTGGTCCTAACTTGCTACTATTACTGCTCCACCCTCCCATAATTCATATTTTGACCAGGTGATACCACTATCAAATTACTGGCAAGCTTGGATGAAAGTTAACACTTTCTACTGCAACAACCACTGCTTGTGCCCTTTGTACGTAAGTATTTCAGACAATCACTGAATCACTGAAGTCAGAAAATACCTTTCATTGAGTCCAATTATTAACCTAGCACTGTCTAGTTCACCACTAAACCATGTCACTATGCACCACATCTATGTGTCTCAAATACCTCCAGGCACAGGCGATTCAAGCACTTCCCTGGGCAGACCATGTAGATGCCTTAAAAGCATGAATCTGGCACTGCTTTAACAACCACCACCTTGTCATCTAATGCTTTGCTGGAAGGACACTGGAAACAAAAGACATCTGCTTTCAGAGAAATTGAATGGATCTCCTCTGTTTCATGCAATACAACTAGTGAGTCCATAAAAGCAGTTAACACACAGTAGATCAGACTCAGTTCCAAATAATGGTGGCCAAAGGCAGGAGGGGGATACACTAGTGAAAAGAGTTCTTATACAAATAACTGTTTAGAAGAAAACAAAATAGTAAAAATCAAGGTTTCTGTATGCCTGTGCTTTGTCTTTTAACAACTTTAAGAGTGCCATTCCAGTTATCAACCAGATTTCTGCCAGACTTGAATTTCTAAAATGTAGTTCCAGAAACAACCTTGCACACAATGGGGAGGTACGACTCATAAAAGCAAAAGTAAGCTGTAGAAAAGTGGTCAGAGGAAAAAGCTCATGTCCAAAGCATCATCTATCAGGTAATGACAGAGGACACCATGTTGTGTTCTTGTTTTGTCTTGCTCAGGTGTAAGTCACTGAAAATAAACCCTCACGTGAAGACTACATGAAGGCTGTGCATTTCTGAAGTAAGACACTCAAACTAATTTTTAATGTATGCCTTGCACGCTGAGATGTGTAGCTAGCAACATTTAGAATAAAAAAATAAAATTCTACAGATTTCTGTAAACAAATAGCTTTTATGGACCTGTTCTAAGTCAAGGTAAAGTTAGTTTAAAAAACATACCATGTTAGGTTAATGATTTTTTTTCTGTTTGAGTTCAAAATACATTAATACAGGCTTATCAGTATTTGGCATTCATCTCTATAGAGTCACACAGGTTCTCCAAGATAAGTTGCCTAAGGATTTATGTCACTTTAGATTAGACACGTATGTAGTTTTCATTTAGTAGTTATCAACGTTGCCCACAAACCACTTGCACGTGAAATGGCTAGACAAGAGATGGCACAGGACTAACCACCATTCTGAACTTCTCTGATAAATTTTACGTGGCTCTAATGGAGAGAATTACATGTTGTTACGGACAAAACCAAGACACTCTGCCATTTTTCCACTATATTCCAAAAGACTTCAATAATGATCTGTACTGACAACTGGTACAATAATAATTTTTAAAATGCACCTTAGGCTATTCTTCCACCTCAAGTTCATTTTTTGCATAATGCTGTAACATCATTTGTAGCCTGACAGGGCACATATATCATATCCTAAGACATGTCTCAAGTCCTATGACTAGGATGTGATCTGGCCATTATAAAAATAACATACATCTGAGAACCAAGAAGGATTCATAAAGATATACTCAGAAATTACAGAGAAAGGGCCAGTAAGTCTTGATTTCCATGCATTACAGGTACCTCACCTTCTCAAAATTAATGGGAACTCCAGTTCTAAAGCAACATACAGGTTGTCTGATATTATGATTTAAATACACCACCAGTGACAAGGCTATAAATCACTTTAGCTCAAGCTGATCACAGTTGCCACAATGCCACCTTAGCATAAATAGGTGGGTATAACACTCACTGTAAAACTGACTACTGATGCCAGCTTTTGCAAAACCAACACCTGAAAAGACATAATGTCTATTTCTGGCTCCCAAGCCTGAACACAGGCACTGTTCAGCTCAGGAGTGAAAGGCATCTACAACTAACTGGCTATAGAGCTTGTAAAGGCATCTCCCTGTGGATATTCACCGACATTGAAGATCTCATCCAAAAATTGTTCCTGCCAAGACACTTCTTTTGGCATCCTTGAACAACTAGTGGACATCTCAAAGTGGAAAGCAAGCTCCAGAAGGACAACTTTTGATTACACTAGCAGATAAGCCTGAAACAAGACAGGTTCACAAGACTAATTCTGATGCAAACTACGCTGAGTGAAAAGGTGGCACCTTGTCTACACGAGGAAAGTGTAATTTTAAGTGCAGCAGCAACCCTAAACATTTATCTTGTTACTGGTATTAGGTACCATGACACTTCAAGTAAATGTAGACAGTCACTACCAGCTAAAAAATTACAACTCAAGTTCTGGCAGAAATTAAATAGTTTCAATCCCTTTCTAAAAGAAAAAAAAAATAATCCAATCTTTATCCATCAGGAAAGAGAATGTCTTTTTAAATCTACAGACAAGACAACCTACTCCCGCCATATCTTTTTGGAAATGAAAACATCTTGAAGTTTTTACATCTGTGGCTAGTTTCACTCACAGAACACTGTGTTGTGGCAACACAGCACAGACAACTTATTGTCCGCTGAGGTAGCAATAATGGTATTCCTTTCAAATATCTTTGGTGGCTTCAATTCCACTATTCACCTTTTGCATTTATGTTAAATTGATGTCACAGGGCTCTGAAAGCATTCGCTAAAATGGCAGAGGTTTCCCAGTTGTAACAATGTGAAAAAAAAATTTACTTTATGGGAAGCAAAAGGAAATTACAAAATTACACCAATTTCACCAGTAACATTTTCAGAGTATAAAGCAGTAAGTGAAAGGTAATTTTTTATCCAAAGGAAGGTCCAAAACAGTGATAAACAGATAATCCTACAATGAGAGTCAGCAGCTCCCAAAAACTTCATATATTGAAAAGGCACAAGGAGTAACACTGACACTGTTCTAGAAGACCCAGGGGAGTAGGACAGGAGAAATATTTGTCCATGTCTGACTTGACCATGTAGGAGGAAGTGTAACAACAAATTAAGGTACTAAAACCTTGATCACAAGAGGTAAGACCATGTTATGCTACAGACTAGTAATACACCATAGGACAAAGACAGGAATTTCAACTGCCAGACACTGACATTGGAAGACAAAACGGTCTAATAAACCTTCGTGCTCATTCAGCTATTTTAATCCAAAAATCTAATACAAACCACACACACATAAGCTTTCCTGTTCTATACTTCACCTGTGTTAAATTCAACTGAAGGTTTAAACAAACAAAGCGATTTACTCATTTCAGATGCTGACCATATGACCAAAGCAGCATTTCCACTTAACTGTTAAAAGTGTCACACGTGGCATTACTCTCCTGCTGGAGTTATATCTTGAACAGACACAGCTGCTGTAGCCAGCCTTGTCTTGCTTTCTTCTCCTAAGCTTCTTTCCCATTCTCTTAGTTCCTGCTATAACTAGTGGCTGACCTCTGAACTGTAGCCTGAAGGGATTAATGTAGAACAGACCTGAACTCCGTTTGTCAAAGTTTTCATCTTTACTCTTAAGAAAATGGTATCACAACTGAAAAATTAAATAAAATCAGTGATGCTATCAGAGAGATAATTTACTTCTTTAAATAAGCCTTTTGAGGTCTTCTATTCACTTGAAGCCTCAGTGACATACTAAAAAAAAAAAACATTTATGCTTGTAATTATTTTTCGGGAAATAAAGTATAACTTTACTTTCTACATTTTTTATGTCTACTACTGTAAGGAAATTAAAGAGAATACACAGTAGTATTCTGGCACTCTCTGAAATACTTTATCTTGTCACAGTCAAACATTTTTTATTAGAACGCTACCACAATACACAGCTTTGGAATTTCTCTCCCACAGCAAGGAAAAGTGAGGAACTAAAGACTGCTTCGTTTAACCATGCACTGCAGTTAGGTACCAGCCAGCTATCTCGTAAGCAAAGCACGGCGAAAAAACACCAAAACCCCCACCAACCAGCATTAACATAGTTAGCATTTTTCTAAACGTACTTGTTGATGCCAGAGGTCTACCATCGAGTTCTCAGTTTTCCGTATTAGTTCCTATCCGTCCTCTGCACTGGTTTACACAGTGCGGAGTACGCCATTGTATTGATTGCCCTTTTTGCTGCTTGCCCCGGATCCGAAGGAGGGCGGCCTGGGCGGTGAGGCCGCCGCGCAGCCCCTGGGCCGCCGGCCTTGGGGGAGCTCACCCTCAGCCGTCCCTCCGAGCGGCCATCTCGCCGGGTGGGTGGGCTACGCTCGCCCGCCCTCTGCACCTCCGCACTGGCAGCAGCGCCGCCCAGAGGTGTCATTGCTCAGCTGCTGCCCCAGTCGTCCCGAAGGGGGCGAACCGCCCTGCCGCCCCCTCGGCACTCAGACACCCCAGCAGAGAGGGCCCAGAAGCAGCACCGCTGCCCGCTCCTCAAGCGCCTCCCCGCAGCCCGGGTGCCAGCCCGCCCGTGGCGCCCCGCCCGTTACCCGCTCACCTTGGGGAAGGTGCCCTCCCGCCGGGGACTCTTCGGGTGGTCGAAGTGGCCGCGATCCAGCATCAGGTACAGGGAGAAGATCACCACACAGAAGACCGCACTTCCGAATACTGTGAACTGACGACTCAGCTTCATATCCGCGGCCGCCTGGCCGGCCCCACGGCGGCCCGAGCTCCTGGGCCCTACCCGCCTCCCCGCGCTCGGAACGTGAAGTTCTCCCGCCGCGTCGGGCAGTGGGGACCACAAGCGCCTCCGCCCTCGGCGCGGGGCAGACCCGAATCTTCGGAGAAGTGCGAGAACTTGTCCCCCACCCTCGGCACGCTGCGCCGGGGCAGAACGCTCTGCCGAGAGCCCGCCGCCGCGATAGCCGAGACTTTCCGGAAGCGGATCAGGTTCCCGGGCAGGCTAGCGTCGAGCAGGGAAGTGGCGGCAGCGGCAGCACTGCGGGGCCGACCGACAGCCGCTGGTCTCCCTTCCTCTTCCTTCTCCTTCGGCCACCGCGCTGGCCGCTGACGCTCCTTCTCCTTGCCGGCAAGCGGCGACGGAGTCTGACACCTCCTTCTCCGCCCGTCGGCCAGAGCGCTGCCGGCAACGTTGCGCCGCGGGCCACGGCTCACACGCTCGGCACCGAAAAGCGCCCGGTCCTCAGCCAGCTCCGCTCACGACCGCCGGAGCACCTCGCTCCACCCCCACGCGCCCGGCCGGGTGGGAGGTGCCGCGCGCTTGTCACGGCCATAGCACCGCCCCCATCGGCGCGCGCCGCCGCAACAGTGCTAAGGGAGCGCGCGTGGCGGCGTCTGGGGATGCGGCGGCCCCTCAGCGATGGGCGGCGGGGCTAGCCGCGGCCACCGCCCCTGCCTCCTATCTGCTAGTCGGTCGCAAGAGGAAGGATGATGCAGATTGCCCTCACCCCTCCCTATTTGGCCGCGGCAGGGTCGGCTCGGAGCTGCCTCGCATCGGGCGACGTGGGCATGCTTGCCTCGCGCCGGGCAGGCGCCGCCAACGGACTCTCCGCCCTCGTTACCGCACCGTCGGGAAATGGTTTGTGGCAGCCTTCACCGCAGGAAACGGAGAGCCTGGAGGAAGAAGCGAAACAACGGTCTTAGGCCTCCGCCGTTCTTCCTGGGCCTTGCCGTGCTCTCTGCTGCCGGTGAGAGGAAGTGGGCGTGGAGTGTTGGACAGACCTCTGGCTCAGAGCTAGCCTGTGTGTCCGTACATTGTTTAGGGACCCTCCGCAGTGCTTGGTGCCAGTCCTGTTCCTCTGCTGACAGCAGCACTAGATGTGTTCAGTGGCCACTGTCAATCTTATGTCACACTTCTCTACAGCTAAATAGCAAGCTTCATGAAAACCTTGGCATGTGCTCGCAGGAACGGATCATAGGCTGGTCGAGGGCCCCCGGTTCAGACTGCCTATCTCTTCTGTAGCTCCTCATTTGCACTCTGCTTGGGTTTGAAAACATTCATGTCTGGTATTTGCTTCTGTCCAATATTTAGGGAAATTATTTACTTAGGATGTGTTGACTGCCACTGAGAACTAGATAGATCTTTTACCGCTGTGTAGGTGCTTGTTTTATAAGAACTGTCAGTGGGACACACCCTGACTACCTGATGAGAGGACGGCTGTGCTAGGGAAAGTAATACACACAGAAAGCTCCAACTGAGATAAAGAGTTTAATACAGATGAGAGAACATAATGCACAATTAGCTTAGCCTGCTTGCAGAAAAAGCAAACTACACAACTGCCACTCATCTTGCCACCATTCCTGCGGGAAAAAAATGCCTAGAAACCCAGAACCCAAAAGTAGCAACCAGAAGGGGAAGCTGTCATGTTAGTATCTGAACTTCAAGCCCCGTAATACTTTGCTCCAGCCAGCACTTTGATTTTGAAGCAGGCATGACAGCAGCATGAAATTATCAGCAGCAGATTCAACCCATCACATTCTCCACCCCTTATATTCTCTACCACCTGCATCGTGCCCAGCAACAATTAGCATCAATACATCATACATCATTCACTGTTGTCACTCAAAATCACTTTGCAGGGCACAGAAGACTTCACACTGCAGATGCTCTGGAGCTCCACTATGTTCCCATACAGTCTATAACAGTCTGTGGCAAGTCCAAATGGTGGGGCTGTGTTTCCACCTCAGGGCAGTCCAGTCCAGTGACTGCTTCCACTCCTCCAAGTGAAAGCAAACTGTGGCTTACAGTACTCAGCTTCCAGCATATCCAAGAGTGAAGATCCCCCCCATCACATCAGAAGTACTAATGGGTTCCATGCCTTCAGTCCGTATAGTCCAATTGTAGCAGTTCAAGAGCTAATTCTCTATTTTGATTCTAAATTATAAATGGGAGAGGAAGTTTCTGGACATTCTTGTGAATATAGAGCTGGGCATTGTAAAAAGAATAATAATGATAAAATTAATTCATTGGTTTGCTAAGAGGGATAAAACGGCAATGTATAAACAATCTCTCACTCTTCATTCACTTTGCCTTCTGCCTTCCACCTCCTTCACTACTTCTCTGTGTATGAATGCATAATAACCTTGACTGACCAGATAACACGTGACATGGGTTAGGAACTTCCTCTCCCTCACTACTGAAATTTACCAGACTAGCTCAGATGGTTTGAAAGTAAGATGAACCTATATTTACAGCAAACCAAAATTTACAAGCATATATACACAATATATTTACAAATATTTACAAGTATATACAATTATATACAAATCAGAAACAATACAGAAATCCAAACTCCCTCCTGGACAAAGGAAACTGCCCAGAAGGGGCTCAAAGCTATCTCCTCTTTTTTCCTCCTCTCTATCTCCCTTCCTAGCCAGACAAACAGAAGAACTAGCAAAGCTTATGTTGTTACGTGTTAGCTGGGGTTAGAGGCTGACTAGATACTAGAGCAGAGTTAAGAGGAAATGGATAGATCTGGCAACACAGAACAGACTGAGAAAGATTATTTACATTTTGGCATCATTCTCAGCAAACCAATGAATGGTATAGACTTCATTATTTTCTTTTCACAACCAATGATCAAATTCTCTCACAATATGAGATATGTGAGATCCTACTGGTTTTCTATATGGGGGAAGAGAAGAAGGTGGCATTGGCCCCTTCTAGACATTCTTTGTCCAAGGGGAAGGATTTGATTTCTGTATTATTTCTAAATTGTAAGTAATTGTATATAATTGTAAATACTTCTAAATCTATTTTGTATATATGCTTATAAATTTAGCTTGCTGTAAAATACAGCTTTATCTTTCAAGCCTTCTGAGCTGGTCTGATAAATTTTATTTGGTGGGGGCAAATTTCTCAACCCATCACACCAATAAAACCAGCTGTCTCTCTCCTCCTTCTCTTTGGAAGCAGGGTCCCTCTAATTCTGACTGGAATTACTTGCATCTTATGAATATGCATACTTCACATACTTATGCATCTAGGACTAGAATGACTTTTCCTCATGCCCTGGCCATGGTCACACAAGTAAAACCACAGGATATGCCATGGTGTGTGCCTCCCAAATTCTGTCCCTTGGACAGGGGATCACCTACTCCTTGTGGCTAAAACAAGACCGTACAGGTGGTGAATAGAACATGTTCTTTTTGAGTTGAT
>WBNM01040507.1:0-60443 GCA_013399055.1 Ramphastos sulfuratus
AAATGAGAGAATAAATGATCCCATTCTCATATGCTATCCTGCTGGGGAGGAGGGTGCTGAGGACCTCCTGCAATCAACATTTTGCTTCCTGCACTTGCCCCTCCAATAAAAAAACAAAAAAAAAAAAAAAAAAGGAAGTTTAGGCTCATAGAGGTGGACACAGCCCAGGGGCATAGCCTTCAAATCCTAGAAAGGAGCAGGAAGCACTGACACAGCCCAGGGGCTGATTCACATCAGGGCAGTCTGTCCTCTCTCTCCTGCTAGCACAGTGCTGTCAGGGCCACTGCCCAGCTGCAGCTGCTCACTGCTTCCTCTGGAGCCCCTTGGCTCCCTCCAGTACCCCCCAGCCAAAGAGGGCAGCCAGAGGCTCATCGTGCTCCCCAGTCATGCTTCCTCTCTGCCTTTCTCAGAGTCCAAGGATGGCAGAAAAGTGGCCATTGATGGATAAATTAGCTTCTGGGGAATGCTTTCTGATTTTTTTTTTCTTTTTCCCTCTGGAACAGCTCAGAAGGAAGTCTGGGTCTAAAATGCAGACATTTACACTCCAGGCAGCCAGCCAAAGTCTGTGTCTGCTGACTTGGAACAGTCACACTGGAACAGCTTCACACTGGGTCAGCAGCAGCCCTGCCTTGAGCCCCATGTGCTGATACATGTGGATGAGCTGGGACTAGCTCTCCATCTGTCCTCAGAAAGCTGAGACTTTGTGGTGTTTGCCATGTCCTTAAGCTTCAACACTCACAAATCAGCTGAGTCCAAGGCTTGTGCTCACAGTCTGTCCTCACTGAGCATAATCTCTTGGTGGAAGGACATCTCTGCTTCCCCTGGGCTGATAGGTCTTCCAATCCTACCAGTGTGTGGGCAGTGAACATCAAGAGGATGGCAGCTCTGATACCTTGGGTGTTTCAGCCTTCAAAGGTAATAGTACAGAGGGTTGCTTGGACAGCTTTTGAAGAGAATGGAGTAACCCACCCATCCCCCTGCATTGCATAGGAAGACCTGACTCGTGCAGGCCACTGCTGCCCTGCCAAGATAGGTTGGTCCATGCCACCTCCAGGAGAATGCAGAACCTCTACACATGGTTTTCCTTGATTTCTCTGACCTTGGATACCTGCAGAGGGCTCATTTCTGCAAAACAACTGCTCCCAGTGCCTGCCTCCTGCCACACACCACGGAGATGCAGTGCTTAGGAGAAGGCCAGCTCCAGGTCACTATGCTCAAGGGTACAGCCACCACTTCCATCACTGGAGAAGTCCCTTCCAAATTAAAGGACTACTAAATTTGCTGTCAGTGAGCTACAGACAGTCAGCAAATCTCCAAGGTTTTTCTCAAAGGGCCATGATGTTTAATGGGAAACAGACAACACTCACAGCCTATGGGAGGCTGCCCAGAGCCAGTCAGACAAGCCAGGGGCTCAAAATTGTGATGGTGGCAGTGTGGCACAGCAGTCCCTGGAACAAGGATCATCAGTGGCTACAGTTTCTGCAGCAATTTGCCAGAAGGACCACTTCTAGGTGCCCTGAGGTTTGTGCCAGACTGGGATTTGACATCCCTCTGAAGCAGAATGCTGCTGAAGATAGAAGTGGCTCAGGATCCTGTTACATTTCTCTTCACCACTCCTTGCATTTGCTGAAAGGTGCCTTGGTGCCAAGCAAACTCTACTGCAGCTCTAAGTCACTTGTTCCAAATTCCTTTGATGATTTCCTGGCAGTGTTTGGAAAGTATTGTTTGGAATCAGCAATGCTCCCTGCTCCTGAACATCTCTCAGGTGTAAAAGCCCAGAGTGTTGGTTTCTCCATGGGGCATCTTTGCAGGGCTATTGGAAGCAGGGTGTGCAATCAGCAGAAGGGGTCTGCACTACATGCACACTGTCCCAGGCATCTGGCATGGCATGGTGAGCCCAGGTACATACAGCAGCCTCAGGAACCATGCTGGGGCATACTGCTCTGAGCCAAGCTAGGAGAGGAAGGGGGTATTAAAGCAACATGAGAGCTCAAACACAAAGCCTGGGGGGGGTCTCTGTGGTGCCTGCAAATTTGGCAGCTGGAGCTTGTCCCTTGGTGGAACACTTGGTATGCTTGTTTTGGAAACAGGTCTGAGGGCTCCAAATTGAGGTTTGGTCCCCCAAACAGAAGACACTGAAATAAGGACACACAGAGCCTTGCCTGCCTGCCTGCACTTCTGGGGTAAGCTGCCAGGGCTGAGGGAGGGGAGGAGGAACAACATCCTGCACTCTTTTTTAGACCAGGCAGAGGCCACTGCATGCCATGGGGCCCATTTTGTGCTTGAACACCTAGCTGGCATGAATTGGGGAATGTTTTCCACTATCCTCTTTTTCCTTCCTTTTGTGTTTCTATAGAGGGATCATCTATGCCAGGCAAGGTGTGTTATTGATCTTTCTGACTCTATTATCCCCATTTGCAGGACTTGCTATAAAGATCTCTGCTACTCTTTAATCTCGCCACACCTCAGAGGGTCAGAAAGCAGCCAGACTGGGATCTGCTTCCAGTGTTAGGCTAGAATTATCTGCCTTGAAACTGAAAACTAAATCACTGCCCACTTGGAAATGAAATCAATTAAGCCTTTACCAATTCTGTTTTTATTTAGAGTGGCTTAGTTGGATTTCAGCACCAGGAAAAGTCTCTGCATTACCCTATCACATCATGGCCTTAACTTGGACTTGGTCCAGTGAGGATTTTTGATGACTTTGTATCTCCTTTCTCGTGATTTTCAGGATCATGCACACACGGCCATTGTCCTGGGGATAGGGTAAGGTTCCCTCTGAATGCCTAATTAAACTCCGATTAGCATTTCTTCTAGGAGCAGATGCAGCTTTCCCAACCCAGCAAACAATGCCATCTGTTGTTCCCTTGCTGTAAGTTCCATCTCAAAGTCTGCTCTTGCTTCTATATTTAATTGTGAAGTCTCCTGCTGCCAAAATAGTAAGGTCGTTTAAATTTGGCATCAGGGGGAAAAAGGCCAAGAGGGAGGGAGATTGGGGTTTTATTGTTACTGCAGGGAATGCTGTTGGCTTAGTCTGACTGGCAGCCTTGCAGCCTGCTCTCCTGCACAGGGCAATCCAGAGGGTGAAAACTTCCATCAAAACTCCCATTGCCCCCCCTTGATGTCAGGGCTGCCTTTGCTGGGAGTCTCCAGCAGCACTTTCCTACCTTTTCTCCGCTTCCCTGAAAAGCTGAATCAGAGGTAATAGTGTGGTCCTCAGACACTGGCACTCACAGCACTGAGCTGTGACCTTCTCTGAAGACTTTTGGCACTCTCAGAGGAGGAAAATATTCACAGGCAACCTTGTCTATGCTGCTAGCCTCGGGGAACTGCTGAATTTGCACAGCCTTGACCAACCTGCTGTGACTGCCAAGGAAGCCAGTTGGAGTCCTGCTTTTTGGGCATCTGTCAACTAGTGTCTGGCTTGAGACTCACTAAACTAATTCCACACAGACCACTTAGCAGCCATTAGCTGGTTGTGACATGACCTGTGGTAGACTGCAACCAGTGACCTAGAAGGGAAGACACTGAATGTTGTTATTTAACCCTTCAAGCAGCTGGGGGTTGTAGGATGGTGGTGCCCAGTGAAAAACAGATGCAAAGAAGGCAACAGAGTTTCTTGGCCAGACTCTATCCCTCTGGCTACTTCTATGAACATCATTTACTTAGTCAGCTACTTCAGGAGCTAGATAGAATCATAGAATGGTAAGGTTGGAAGGGACATCAAAGATCACCTAGTTCCAACCCCCTGCCATAGGCAGGGACACCTCCCACNTATGATTCAAATAGATAAAACCAGCTGGAGACCTCTGGCTAAAGCAAAGCTTTTGATTCTCCACCTTTGGGAAAGTGAGGATTTAATGAGAAGCAGGCAATTAGGGCTGTTTTCTATAACGAGTCAAATCAAACATTTAACTTTGCAAATGTTTAAATACTCCATCCATAATGAATGTTATGCTAACCAAACACGGCCAAAGGGTAAAATGTTAGTTATTTAAAACTTTGTTTTGGTTTGGTTTTTTGTTTTTTGTTTTTTTTTCCCTTCCAAATTTTAGAATATTTAACCCCTGTTCCCTCCAATGGGTCATAGTGAAGGAAGAGATAAGTCAGCAGTGTCCCAGTGGGCTTTCAAAATGCCAACATGTTGCAGAATGCTGTCCCCTCAGCTCCCTGACATTGACTATGCATTACATGCCTCAAACCAAGGGCCAACACAGGGCATGATTTGTTTAATAATGCAAGAGAATTTCCCCTATGCACTGAAATGATAACCACAGCACGAGTCCCTCAAATCCCCCCAGGGATGCTTGAGGCCAGTATCATCTGTAAGGAGCTGGTATTAATATTCATCATAAATTAAGCTTCTTTTCCCTACACATGCCTGATTCTTAAATCCGCTTTAACAGGAGGTTTTAAAACATTTTTAAATGTCTGCCAGGGTTTGGTTGGTTTGGTTTTTTTTTTTTTCCTTATGCTATTAAGCATTCCCATTGTGCTCTCCCTGCCTTCTCAGATATCTGGCTTAGCTTCTCCTTCATGGTGAGGAGCTGGTCACCAGTCTATGTGTCTGGTGTGGCACTTGCTACCATATCTGGCTCCCTCAGAACAAAACCTACTATCCTAATCCTATCTTCTTGAGCATCTTAGCACCAGATGTGTGCACTGCTACAGCACAGGATGTTGCCTGCAGTGTTTGCTGGGACTGTCCTTTGTTTAGCTTTGCCAGAGACAGAGAGGAGTCAGAGTTGCACAGTTAGAAAGCTGGTGGGTGGGAGATTAGCCTTAGACATTTTATCTTCAAAGCATCTTTCCGGGTACAGCTTTGCAGAGAGCTCTTTTGAGCTTTGCAGGTCTCTCTGACAGGCAGCTGTCACAAACTCTCCTTGCCAGGTTGCAGAAGGCTGGGTTCACACACACACAGCTTGCTGGGACAGGATTTTGCTTTTGTAGTAGCACTCTGAAAGTGCTTCAGAATTAAGAAGCATGACCTCACTTAGCTCCACAAGTCTTTCATACTCTGGAGCAGCTGGGTGGAACTCAGCAGTAAATGGGAAAATCAGTCTTGTCTTTCATGTTGTTGTTGTTTAACCGATGTGTTCAGGATGCCACCACACCCACCTCTTGCACAAACCCCTGCTGTCTTCCTGAACAGCTCATTAAAGTAATTAACTGGACCAGGGACGGTTTCCAGCCTCTTCAAGAGAAGCTGGGAAGACAACAGCACCCTAAGAGTTAAACTGCAATGATGTGGAACAACTCAGATCCAAAACCCCAGGAATTTGGTACGGTTCAACATTTTCAGTGTCTTTTGGTACTTACTCTTATCAGCCTCTGCCAGCTGTAGCTGATCTTCAGTTTCAACCTGGGGAAGAGAAGAAGGGAATGTATTTTGTATTTATTGGGATTTTTGCTTCAATACACACCCATACCAGGCACCTTCCACCTCCTCCCAGTGTAAAAGTTAGCAAGCACTTCACAGGAGTCATGGCTGCAAAGCAAGGACAAGTAGTGGCCTAGTGATTTCCATCACTAGGTTGGAAGCAGCAGCCCTGCAACACTCTGTCTCTAGGCATACAGAAGGCTCTGCACAATTTAGACCTGGATATTTCCATCTAGCTGTTCTCTAAGGAGATGGATTTAACCAGACTGTTGGCCTTCCACTTCAAACTTATTCCTGAGCACCTGTGACTGAGTATAGAGAGTAGGGCCCTGGAGAAATGGCATCATGGGAGAAGACACAGAGGATCCGAAGGGGACTATTGACAAGGTCTTGTAATGACAGGAGGAGGAGGAGGAATGGGTTTGAACTGGCAGAGGGGAGATTGAAAATTGGATGTTAGTAAGTTCTTTGCAGCATGGGTGGTGAGACACTGGCAGAGGTTGCCCAGGGAGGTTGTGGAGCACAGAATCGCAGAATGTGATCAGAGATCATATTCTGTGATTCTGTGCTCCACAACCGCCCTAGAGGTGTTCAGGACCAGGCTGGATGAGGTCTTGAGCAACCTGTTCTAGTGGGAGGTGTCCCTGCCTATGGCACAGGGGGGTTGGAGCTGGCTGAACTTTGAGGTCCCTTCCAACCTAAACCATTCCATGATGCATTCTATGATTCTATTCTAGGTATCCCTGCCTATGGTGGGGGTTTGGGACTAGATGATATTTGAGGTCCCTTCCAACCTAAACCATTCTATGATCTCTTGCCTGCCTCCTCTGTGCAATCAAAACCAGGGTAGCCAAGCAGCTCTCCCACAGCAGGCACAGCTGCTCGCAATGAAACTGCTCCAGCCCGGTCCCGTCGTTACCTGAAGTGCCTCTGCCCCAAGCACTGCTTGGCAAACATGGGCGGGGGTCAAGGGCACTTCTGGTACCACTGCTCTCGTGTTATCTAAAAAATGTTATTGGTTCTCACGGGGCCTTTTCTCCCCCGTTCCGCCCCCAGAGCCCGCTACAGACGAAGGCAGAGACAGAGTGGTGGTCCCCACGCAGGGGACACGGAGTCTCAGGGAGACTCAGGGAGAGTCCCAAGCTCTTTAGAAGTCCTTGCAGACAAAGAGACTCCGTGGGAGTTCGTTCACCTTCACATTCCTCACGTTCTGAAATTCTGCCCAGCTGAAGTCGGAGACTTCAGAAACTTGCCGAAGTTTTAGCAGAGCTGCGCTCACCTTCACTGTCCTGCCGCGGGCTCGGGTTGAAGGCGCGGGAGGGACGCGCAAGGACAACGCACCGGGAGGTGCCCACTCAATGAACACGAGGGGCTGAGATCCCCATTCCTGCCTCGGGAGCACCGGGGCCGCCAGGCAGGAGCCAGCAGAGCTCTGCCTCAGGGAGCAAAGGACNAGTGTCCATTAATTCAGTGGGAAACTAGTGATTTCCATCACTAGGTTGGAAGCAGCAGCCCTGCAACACTCTGTCTCTAGGCATACAGAAGGCTCTGCACAATTTAGACCTGGATATTTCCATCTAGCTGTTCTCTAAGGAGATGGATTTAACCAGACTGTTGGCCTTCCACTTCAAACTTATTCCTGAGCACCTGTGACTGAGTATAGAGAGTAGGGCCCTGGAGAAATGGCATCATGGGAGAAGACACAGAGGATCCGAAGGGGACTATTGACAAGGTCCTGTAATGACAGGAGGAGGAGGAGGAATGGGTTTGAACTGGCAGAGGGGAGATTGAAAATTGGATGTTAGTAAGTTCTTTGCAGCATGGGTGGTGAGACACTGGCAGAGGTTGCCCAGGGAGGTTGTGGAGCACAGAATCGCAGAATGTGATCAGAGATCATATTCTGTGATTCTGTGCTCCACAACCGCCCTAGAGGTGTTCAGGACCAGGCTGGATGAGGTCTTGAGCAACCTGTTCTAGTGGGAGGTGTCCCTGCCTATGGCACAGGGGGGTTGGAGCTGGCTGAACTTTGAGGTCCCTTCCAACCTAAACCATTCCATGATGCATTCTATGATTCTATTCTAGGTATCCCTGCCTATGGTGGGGGTTTGGGACTAGATGATATTTGAGGTCCCTTCCAACCTAAACCATTCTATGATCTCTTGCCTGCCTCCTCTGTGCAATCAAAACCAGGGTAGCCAAGCAGCTCTCCCACAGCAGGCACAGCTGCTCGCAATGAAACTGCTCCAGCCCGGTCCCGTCGTTACCTGAAGTGCCTCTGCCCCAAGCACTGCTTGGCAAACATGGGCGGGGGTCAAGGGCACTTCTGGTACCACTGCTCTCGTGTTATCTAAAAAATGTTATTGGTTCTCACGGGGCCTTTTCTCCCCCGTTCCGCCCCCAGAGCCCGCTACAGACGAAGGCAGAGACAGAGTGGTGGTCCCCACGCAGGGGACACGGAGTCTCAGGGAGACTCAGGGAGAGTCCCAAGCTCTTTAGAAGTCCTTGCAGACAAAGAGACTCCGTGGGAGTTCGTTCACCTTCACATTCCTCACGTTCTGAAATTCTGCCCAGCTGAAGTCGGAGACTTCAGAAACTTGCCGAAGTTTTAGCAGAGCTGCGCTCACCTTCACTGTCCTGCCGCGGGCTCGGGTTGAAGGCGCGGGAGGGACGCGCAAGGACAACGCACCGGGAGGTGCCCACTCAATGAACACGAGGGGCTGAGATCCCCATTCCTGCCTCGGGAGCACCGGGGCCGCCAGGCAGGAGCCAGCAGAGCTCTGCCTCAGGGAGCAAAGGACGGGTCAGAGAGGAAGGCTTTCTGTCGGGGGATGTTACAGCTGGTTCCATAAGAGCTGAAGGGCAGTCCCGGAGGTTACGCAGCGGAGTGCCAGGGCCCAGCACCCTGCAGCCCCTCCGGGAAACGCCAAACCAGCCACCGCGGGGGCTGCAACACCCCCTCAGAGGGAGCAGAGGGCACCGCAGAGCCGCCCGGCAGGGCTATAAGGCTCAAGGGCGGGCTTTAGGACCCATGGGGAACAGGGTCGGTCCAGTCCCGCCCCCAAGCCGCCTTCCTGTGCTCCTATTGGTCGATTCTCACC
The DNA here is from genome assembly GCA_013399055.1 of Ramphastos sulfuratus. Lineage (NCBI taxonomy): Eukaryota > Metazoa > Chordata > Aves > Piciformes > Ramphastidae > Ramphastos > Ramphastos sulfuratus. The sequence continues at coordinate 8,479 of WBNM01040507.1, forward strand.
GGTTGCGCCCGCCCGTCCCATGCGCGGCTCCGCAGGGGGGGAGGCGGAGCGGCGCGTCACGGCCTCGGCGCTCCCTGAGTGGCCGCGGCGATAGCGGCCGGACCCGCCCCCGAGGTCCCACGCGAGGCCGGTTCCGCCCGCGGCTTACTTTGTACCCCGGGAGCGCGCCGGGCCGCGCCGGGCCGCGCATCGCTCCACGCGTGGGCCGAGATCCGCCCCGCCGTTGCCCTCCGCCGCTCTCCCTGCGGCGCCGGGGGCTGTCGGGGCTGCCGGAGGTTTCGGCTTGGCCGGGCACGAAGACAGACGGTGAGTGCTTTTCCCAAGCTTTGAGCTCAAGCCGCCGCTTCCAAATCAGGCTCTGGCCCCTCTTCGTAAGGCCGAGATGGCTTTTGCTAGGGTTCAGGGGAGACCGAGGACAAGCCGGCCCGGCGGCAGATCTGTCCCCGGCGGTAGGGCACCTGGCGTGCCGCCCCGGTTACCGGCCCGGGGCTGGCCCTGGGGCCAGTTACCGGCCCGAAGGCGGTTTCTGAGCATCGGGTTTCACAGGCAGGTGTAGAAAGCTGGCGGTGAAGTGTTCGGGGAGGCGAAGGGCTTTTCTACAGCCTGAAAAGCCCTGCTGTTCATTTCTTGAGCAGGAAAGTAACGCATTGCTTTATTTAGTTAGTTCTTTCCCTTTTCCCTTGACCGTGTATCTTAGAACTGTGGCTTGAGGCATACAGCTGCCATGGCCTTTATGATGAAATCGCTTGCAGTACCCCTGTCTGGAGAAGCGGGCAGGTTGGTTTGAATGTCTGAGCTGAGCTGAGCTGAGCTGACAGAGGGGAAGAAGTGAGTTCTCCATCCCTCTGCCCTCCTCACAGCCTCCTTTGCATTGAAGAAAAAGTTAAAAGCCCCTTCGGTACTCGTTGGGGATCTTTTTCTTTGTTTGTGTTTTTTTTTCTATCCATCCACTTGCATTCGTGGCGGTTGGTGTGGGGTGTTCCACTAGCCAAGTCTGCTTGCAAAAGCTGCTGTCCGCTGCCTTTCCTGAGCAGACACCTCAGTGTTTGACGCTATGGGCACGGAGAGCCCCAGCTTCCTGATCGCCTTCTGCTTGCTTCTCCTGCCAATCTCAGTGTGTCGTCTCCCTGTGATTGCAGGACTGACTTTTTGGTCGGGTGCCATGGGACACAGCTTCTGTAATCTTCTCTCAAGTGTGTTGCTTTCTGTCTAGGACAGATCCTGAGCCACAGGAAGAGCAATTCTCCAACCTTTATACTTTGACAACTTCCCTTGTTTTTTCCTTCCTTCCTTCCTGTGTCTTGTGATATTTGTTTTTATTGAAGTTACCTTAGGAGCAACCCAAGATGCTTGCAGAACACCCAGCATGTTTCTGGTGGTGGGCCAGCTGCTGCTGTTAGCTGTGTTGTCCATTGCTGCTCTGGTATAGTGTCTTTTCAGAGTAAGTGTAAAACAGCTCTGACCTCTCATGTACATTCCCTCTGTCCATCTCTCAAGGGATCTGTCTCTCTAGTGAGCTGAGACCCTTTCTGGGGTCTCTGTTTTCCTTGTCCTGTTTGCTGTTTCAGATTAAATCTTACCTGAAAATGCATTTTGTCTCCTTCATGTCTTAAGCCCTAACCATCTGCTCTGGGTTATCTCTGTGATAAGGCTTTATTGAGTAAAGCCCTTGAGCAGAAGGCATAGGTGGAGGTTTACCCTGCAGTGCAAAGCAGCAATGGGGTGAGCTCAAGATTCTCAGGAGTAAAACGAGTGGTATTTGCTGCACAAGCAAATTCGTCACACCATAATGTGGACACGGGACTGTAAGCAGCTTCTGCGCTAAGAAATTTAAATTTCCTATCCCTTTTGTGTTCGTTTTCTTAAGTATTTGAGGATTGCTGTGTGAAATCCTTCTGCCTCGGTACCTACGCAAGAGGTAGCCTCCCATGCTCTGCCTCGGGGCGGCTTCAAGTGACACAAGCAGTAGGGATGGTGTCTCAGATGTGGTTTGGGAGAGGAGATAAGGCCAGTGGAAAATGGGTTGACTGAAGCAGCTAGGCAAATGAAGTTTGTGCAGGCAGGCAGGTTGGGAACAGATGACAAGATGCTGCATGACACGGGCTCCAATCGTGTGAAAATGAGCATGTGTCTGATGGACAGCACTGGAGTGAGTGCTGGACGTGGCCCTGGATGGGGCCAAGGAGTGTGTGCTGATCTATGCATCCCTGTGTATGTGTGAATGATGATAGCATTTTGGTCCCTACAGTGGGAACCAGCCACTCCCCACAGTTCAGGCCCTTCTTAGCGGACAGAAGAGGGTTTAAGCAATGTTTAGATGGTAAATGACTGAAACAGGAAGGGCAGGATGTGGCCATCTGTGGAGGTGGAAGAGGATGGGCAGCACATTGCTAGGCAGGGAGGGAAGTGGCAGCATTACAAAAGAGAGTTGAGCAGTGCCTTGTCCTTAGGTGTGGGTAGGTGGAGCAGGACAGGCAGAGCTGGCCCGGGGTGTCCGTGGCTGTGGTGGCAGCTGACGCTCGGGGACCATGGAAGGGGCAGGTTTGAAGCAGTAGTGTCAGCACTTGAGCTGAGGAGTAGATTTACTCCTGGCTTTTATAGACTGTAATTGAATTGCATTGAATGTCACTGGCATTGCTTAAAACAGTGGCTGCAAGAATGCTGGCTAGGAAGCATTTAGCTGTAACAAGCCACCCTAAGCCCCCTGGCCTGACCTTTAACCAGCATCACATCTGTCTGCCTTTGCTTATCAACTTCATAACCCCACAGCGCACTCCAGCCAGCACAGGCTTCTCTGTCTTTCCCTCTCACTGCTCAAGCCTGGGAACTTGCATGCCCCATAACCACTGTCTGCTTGCTGGCCATCAGACTTTGCAAAGCCTACCAGTTTTATATGACAGCCTGTCAGGCTGTGGCAAGGCAAATTTATTACTGTAGCACATTGGCAATTGCTCTGGTTTGTGTCTGATGCATGCACAGATGCCCTGCGTAGCCTGGGCTGCTGCAGTGCTCCCGTGCTGGGGCACAACTTGCAAGCTGTGTGTGTTCTGGTGCTGTGGTAGTACTGAAAGGAAAAGATCAGAGATGGGTGTCACATTGATCCTTCTGTCCAGAGCCAGAGGGCAATGAGGAGTGTTCTGCCTTGCAGCCCCAGATCCTTCAGTATGTCAGTGCTTTACTATCCAACTGGGATCCCTGTCCTCCATATGCACCAACATCCAGGGCTAATCGGCTCAGGAGACCTGAAGGCCTCCCACCTCCATGGCTCTGAACTCTGTCCAGAATTGCAAATGAGCTCCTGCAAACCGAACCTGGCAGTTGCACCAAGATCTCCTGCCTGTCAAGGGGGTGGGGAAGACAAAGCAAAGCTCCATGTTAAGTGGCCAGGCACAGAACTGAAATGCTGTCCTGACAGCAGGCAGGCAGACAGACCTGTTTTGTGTGAGCGTCCACAGCAGGGCTTCTGGTTACCCTGACCATCATCAGTGCAGTCAGCTCTGCTGACCTCAGCACCAGGACCCGGACACAGCACAGAGAGTGGGAGGATCTCAGTGTGCTGTCTGGAGTCAGCAACTGCAGTGGTTATTCTGGAATTAATTTGACACAGACCACATCTCATCTTCTAAACTCTCCCTGGGAAGTGGCGTGTGGTTCTGCTCCTCTGTATTTGAAGGAGCAAAGGCCTTTTGCCTTTGCAGCACATTAGCAAGTTGGCTTGCTTGAAAAGGACTTTATCCTGCCCAGATGGGGTTGGGGCAGATACTGTGATCAAGTAGTTGGTTTCCATTCTGGAGTCTTTTTGAGTATAATCTGGGAGACAGGACTGGGAACCAGCCTGCCTCCTCTGCAGCCCCTCATTCATTTTGCAAAATGACTGTGATTGATCTGGCAGAATGGGATTTATTCACTAGTGGAGCCAGAGGGCAGGCAGGGAGGACAAAGCCCCACAGCAGCCTCTGAAATGAATCATGGGCTCTGAAAAGATCCACGGAGGTTAAGGCGTAGCAGTGAAAAGCTATTGTCTGGAGCCTGAACTGTGGCTAAAAGCATTATTTATCCCCATTTGGAAGTGGTTGTAGGAGTGTGTGATATTCCCAGGAGCTGCAAAGCCATGGTGCTTAGTGGTGGATGTGAACTTCATTTGATCGCCTCACAGGTAGCTCAAGAAGCTTTATGGAATACCTCAGCTGAAAAGTGGCAAGTCCAATACCTAATTTGCAACTAAAACTGCAGCTACTGCATGCAAAGTGTATTTGCTATGAGTGTTTTCATCTTGGTTGGAACGTGGTCACCTTTGGCTCAGATTAGTTCACGTCCTCTAGATTTGAGGCATTCCTGCCCCTTTTACCAGGGCTTTTGCAAGATAGAACAAGAACCTCACTACTTGATGAGGCACTACTTGGCACACTGCTTTTGTTTTCCGTGCTAAGTGGCATTCAGTAGAATCTTGTGGTGGCTTTGGGCTCAAGTTTGAAGGGAGGAATGGTGGGTACTGGTGAGAACGGGATATGAAGCAGTGATGGATGGACTGAGTGTCTGAGTTCAGTTTTGCTCTGGTAAGCATGTTGACGTTCAGATAAGTGCCCGGACCTTCTCCAGACAATCTGATCTCCTGGAGCCTACAGAATTGGGCTTGGAAAACCTCCCAGTTTCTGTCTGAGCCAACAGAAGGATCCTTTCACATGGTCTCTCTGGTTTCTGTCTAGGGATATGCAGGCTAAGCTAGAAAGTGAGAAAATGAGAAGAAATTATAAGGATGCCTTCCATTCTCAAAGGCTGGGGCAGGATCAGAAACTCTGTGCAAGGGGGAATGGAGTCGACCGTCTTTGCTTGCCTGTTTGCGAACATGGTGAAGCAAGGAGAGTTTGTCAGGAAGGCCAAATCCAGCTCTGCCACAGATACCCTCTGATTCACAGAAGAGGTACGTTCCTAAATTCCAGCCTGTGAAATCACAGTCATGTCTTTGCTGCCTTAGTCATCCTGAAGAAAACAAGAACAAGTTTGGCTGACGTGGGCAAACCACTAAATTCACCAGAGCTGCTGGAGACAAACTCGGTGTGTTAGGGAGCAAAGTCTGCATCCAGGCACGCAGGAGTGTGGACAGAGCAGAGAGGGAGCTCTGGAGACAATGTGGTGAAGGCCCTTTTATGCCCGCCTGGCAGCAGCCCAGGCTGCATGCTCAACAAGTGCAGTGCTGCACTAAGTGCCAGGTGCTGTTTGAACTCCTTTCATCTCAAGCACTCTTTACATCATTAGTATCGAGCATTTCAAGCACCTCCAAGCTGTGTACCTGATAGTCCACCGTGTTATGCAAGGAAAATCATCTGAGACCATCTTTATATTTGTTCCTTCGCCTTTCTTGTTTTCTGTCTCCCTCCCCCACCATCTTTTCCTGTTGTCTCTTGGGTTCTTTTCTGCTTTTGAAGCTCAAGCTGTGTCTGTGAGTACGTGGACGCCTGCATGTAATAGATCCCCTTTCTCAAACCTTTGATGGTCTGCAGTGCCAGGAAATTGCATCTGAAATGCAGCAGGACCTGGGTTCTGCATTCGGCAGAGTGTTGCTGCGCTGCTCTTTCTGCTAAGCAGCTTAGCTTTGCAAGGAGCTTTTCCCCATGCAGACAACGTAGTAGGTGACTTTAGGTTTGTAACCTCTACACTAAAAAAAGAGAGAAATTGGTTCTCTATCAGTCATTTTGTCCTGGGGTGGTGTTGGTGGCCCATGCATAAGATGGCAGGAGACCATGGAGATGCTGGAAAAGTACAGATATCTGGGACAAGGTAGCAGTGCCTTACTAATGAGTAGAGAACTTACCCCACTGCTTCCAGGGAGAAGGTGAACTTTGCCTGAATTCAGGGTGGCATTTCACCCAAGAGGGCTGATACTGTAAAATCAGAGAGAAAATAAAACTGAATCTTCCATGCCCTCCTCTCTATGAGAGTAGCCATCACTGGGTGCCCAAGGTGGGTCTGCACTAGTTTGGAAGGAGTGGCTCTAGGGTGTAGTGCAGTCCATCCATGGAGGGCCTGTGTGGCTGCCTAGTTGGGAATGGATCACACAATCACAGAATGGTAGGGCTTGGAAGGGACCTCCAGAGACCACCAAGTCCAACCACCCTGCCAGAGCAGGATCGCCCAGGGCAAGTCACATAGGAACACACCCAGGTGGGGTTGGAAAGTCTCCAGAGAAGGAGCAGCCTGTTCCAGGGCTCCATCACGCTCACCATACAGCTGTGTCTCCTCAGGTTGAGGTGGAACCTCCCGTGTGCCAGCTTGTACCCATTGCTCCTTGTCCTGTCACTGGGCACCACCAGTAAGAACCTGGCACCTTCATCTTGACACCCACCCCTCAGGTATTTATAGACATTGGTCAGATCTCCTCTCAGCCTTCTCTTCTCTGGACCAAACAGCCCCAGGGCTCTCCATCTCTTCATAGGAAAAATGTTCAAGTCCCTTCATCATCCTTGTAGCTCTCTGTTGGACTCTTTCCAGCAGATCCTTGCCTCTCTTGAATTGAGGAGCCCAAAACTGGACACGGTGTCTTTGCTGTGACATGTGCAGCTTGTTCCAAGTCTTCTGAGCTGAGCCAGTGGGGAACTTTACTGCTGCTTTATTTACTTATTTACAGCTTCAAGCAGTTCATGGTTGAGTGGGGCAAAAGAAACATGTTCTGCCTGCTGCTTTTCTGAAAGCTGGACTGGCAAACAGAAAGAGCCAACTTTGGCTCATGGGATTTGGGCTCTTTGTTGGTGCTTAGCCAACCTTCACAGTCTTAGGAGAACACTTATAAATCCGAAGCAGAAATTATTCTTGATCCTCTGAAGTCCCACTGGGGAACTTCTTATTCACTCTCAGCTATTGTGCTCTTGGAAGGAAGCAGCATCTTAGCTGGCAGTTCTCTGCAGATGGTGATTGAAAATGGAGCTTCGTGGACAGCCTGCTAGTAAAAGATGGATGAGAGAACCCCAGGCCTAGCTGAGTATGATCCTTCTGAACTGTCCTCTCATATACAGTTCTTTTGTGATTTAGGAACAGGGTCTGATACAGCTTCAAAGGCTCCGATTCCCAAGTGCTGCTTGGATTTTTCAAGAGGTTAACAGAGCATTTCCTGAGGTTCTCCTAAATGGCCCATACCAGCAGGGCTCTGGCATGGTGCCCCACCAGCCTGGGAGAGAGCCTTCTGCTGGGGCATGGTCTGTAGGGAGCAAGAGGCACTCTAACAGGAGAACTGTGGCCGTTATTTGGGTGGGGAGTTCAGCCAGCTCTGGTTTTGGTTTTCCCCTTTGTTCTCTTTGCCAGCATTGTCCTATCCAGAGACTTCTGGGGTGTTTTCTTCACAAGCTGAGATTCAAGAGGGCATTTCTCCCTGAGCCAACTCCTCCTACCCTCCTTTGGGGTTGCTCTGTGTGGGCGAGTGGAAGGATTTCTGAAGCACCCTTGTCTTGCATTGCTGGAAAAAAAATCCCTGTCTTTCCTATACCTGCTGTACAAAGGCTGCAGACAGCCAGGGGAATTCTATAGCCAGCAGACAGCACTGGATAGCTGTCAAAAAGCTGATGCCCCTCTGCCCTCATCCATGTGGAGGAGGGGTTATCATCTGCCTCTGTCTGCAGCAAGATCCTTCTGAAAGGCTATGCAGCAGATATTTATTTTTTCAATTACTGCCTTTCAAAGTGGAAAACAACAACAACAAAAAAAATGAATGCAGCTTGGAGAAATCCAAGGCCCAGCTTGTTCAGGTCATGCCTTCTGCTGTTCGTGTTGACATGTCTGTTCTGCTGATAGCTTCCAGCCTGATGGAAGATGCAGCTGGGAGCTCTGATAACTCTCTGAGCTCTTGCAGAGCAGGTGGGAGCTTGGCAGGAGGCACTGACAGGTTTCTCTGGGTAAAATATTCCTCATTCTGAGTGCTTCTTGTTTTTCTCTTTAGCTCAGTAGCTGGGTGAGAGGAGTGAGGAATGTGGTGGGGGCCAAATCTGCTCTGCATGCAGCTGCTTCTGAGAAGTGCCTGTAGGAGCTCATGATGTGGGTCCAGCCTGTTCAGCAGTGCTGCTATTGAAGCATACCCCGGTGCACATCATCAAAACTGTAGCAGATCCCTTTAGCTACAGGCTTCTGAGGTTTAGAAGGCTGCTAAATTTTGGAAGAAACCCATCAGCTGAAATAGCTGCTGCCTACAGTTTCTGTTCATCTGATCTGGGTGTGATGATGCCAAGTTCTCTGGCAGATTGAGAGATGCAGTGGGGTGTGTTTGTGTGTGAGGGGAAGAATTAGTAATAGCCACATTTCTGTGTGTGCCCAGCTACAGCAGGATTCAAGAAGCCCTCAAAACAAGATGTTTGGAAATTGCTATAAACCACAAGCTGTAAACTAAGCCTTGCTGGTGAGATGGCTGCACACCAAAGCTCAGAGGCTGCTTTAGTTTCAGCTTAATGGTCTGCCTAGCCCTGCTCATCTGTGCCCAGTGACATCCACTGTCAGCCCATCTGCAGGAGAGGCCTCCAAAGGGGCTTTGGCTGTGGCCTCTTCAGCGTTCAGGCTTGCAGCTGTACTGGGGATCAGTTAGTGCCTGTAGTGGGACAAGGTAATATGAAGAGCAGACCTCATGGGGACTGCACTGGAACCACCAATTTATTCTCTGGATGCTGTTCAATACCCGTTGGATAGAAATAGTATTTGGTTATCCGGTGCCCTGGGGAAGAGATATATTTTATTTTTTTATATATATATATACACACACACACATATATGCCTGTCTATACATATATTTGCCTGTCTATATATTTATATATAAAGTAGCTTTGCTGCAGTTTCTATAGAGACATTTTTAATTTCTAAGTGACCTGCTCCTTCCATTCTGAGTAGTGGCTTTTCCAAGTGCCAGGAAATAAAATGCTGCTGCCTTTCTGCAAGCAATCTTCTTGTTTGTTTCCATAGCTGCTCTGTATAAATGGCTTAATTTTATTTTTTGTGGATAAGCAAATCAAAGGTTAGCATTGAATAGCTGACCTGAGCCTTGAGCAAAGAAAGCAGGAACAATGGCAGGGTGGTTTCTGAGGTTGTGGGAGCAGGAACCTAAATCAATAGCTTTTAGCAGACTCATAAATGTTTCATTTGTATTCCTTGCTGCAGAGCCTGGACAGGGATATCCATATAACCTCTTAAATTAGTGTTGTCCCTGCTCTGGGTGTAAATGTTGCCAAGCATTTCCCTCAGTGCTGCTCCATAATGGCATTTTCCTTCCTGTTTTGGAGCCTTGATTCTGGACAGCCTCTGATGACAAGTGAAAGGAGTGTCACTGCTCCTGTCTGGCTTGGGGGCCAAGGAGGAGTTACAGCTGCTTGGGCCACCTGTTGTTGCTGTATGGAGAAGCTCAAAGACACCTTTTTTCCCTGGACTGTAACACAGCCCCGAGGAATGAGTCGAGCCTCAGAAAGACCTACCTCAATAATTCATGGCAGCAAGTGGGGAAGGAGGGACATGTCCACAAGTCCTTGTTGAATTTGGACTCTCTTTGAGGTGCTGGAGAAGCTGCAGGTGGAAAGTGCATGAGCAGAGCATAAATCAAGCAGCTTATCTGGCCATCCACCTCCACTTGAGGTCATCCACCCGTGGAGCATGGGTGGATTGTGTGGCTCCAGGTCTCTGACAGGTCAAAGCTGTGACCTGCCAGCATCCTGAGAGTGCTGTGTCTACTCTCTCAGCATTTCGTGGCTTCCCATGGGACCTCCAGTGCAGTCCTGGGGCAATGCTGGTGAGATCAGCCTGGCTGAAGAGGATGGGGCTGATGTTGTAGACCTCGAGAAAGACCCTTGAGAAACTTTGGGCTGCAAAGAGCAAGCTAACAAAACAATCAACAACAAAGAGAACTCAACTAAAGCCTCTTTTCCAGCTATATCTGTGTGACTGATTCATGAGGTTGGAAGGGACCTCAAAGATCATCTAGTTCCAACCCCCTGATTACCGAGTTCCAGTTTGGTGCCTGGAGTGGAAATGGCCATGGGGCTTCAGCCCTGGTGTCTCCAGCAAAATGATGGTTTGGGGAAGAAGAAAGATAGAAAAATAGTGTTGGGTGAGAGAGAAGATGCAGCAGAGCCAGATGAGGCTGCCTGAGAACCACTTTTTCCCTCTGAATTAGGCCTGCTTTCCCCACTTGTAGCTGCTCTTGGTGGCTCTTGGCAGGGAAGCTGAGCTGAAGGTGGCAGCCCCTAATGCTCTTCTGCATCCAAACAGGGTTCTTTCTGCCCCAAGTCTTGAAATACTCCTGGGACAGTTCTTACTCACCCTGAGCTCTGTCATCTTCCCCATCTTTACTGCATTTAGTGGGTTACCTGCCTGCAAATTCCACTTTTAGCCAGTCATTGAGAAATGATTGACAATCGGACCAAAAGGATCATCCGCTAGGGTAGCGCCTGGGATGGCTTGGTTGTGGCTTTTGTCACACAGCAGGGGCACAGCAGGCTGACCCCATTGCTCTTCTTTTTGGGGCTCATTTTTCAGGTCTCAGGGCACTCGTGCTACCAACATCAGTCATGAGGGCTCTATCCGTGTCTGTCTGCCTGCTTCAGTTACATGGGGGACAAAATGGAGCTGGCTAAAATATTTTGGAGTAAATGCCTTGGATTTTGTCATCTAGGTAGCATTAATTTGGCTGGTCCAAAGGGTTTTTTTTTCTTCTGCAGGCAAGGAGGATAGGTATCGGGTAGCACTGAAATGAAATAGTAGCTAATAAAAGGCTTGTGTTTGCTTCTGCCTGTCTGCTGTCTGTTAAAAAGCAGAATTTAGCTGTCTCTTTTGTCTTGCTCTCCAATGTGACTATGTCCTGCAAAATGTTTAACTGACGTGAAGTGTCTGGTCAGTTTTATCAACAAAGCCACAATTAACAAGGTTTGGTAACACTTGGGCAGAACCTTTGCCTGTGCTGGTAGCTAAATATTCTGTAAATAAAACTCTTAGCAATTGCCATTCCTAAACCTGCAGTCATCTTTCATGAAAAGCAGAAGCCAAGCTTGATTTCTGCTGAGCCAAGAGCAGAGCCATGCCCTTTATCCTGGATAGGCTGCTCTTTGAATGCTCTTTTCGAAGGAAAAATAACTCTGCTGTGGTTTGCCAATACCCTCCAGGGGCTGTTGAGACAATTTACCATCAACTTTGGGTTTTGATTGCTTCACTTTGTTGCTCCGTTGCTGAAACCAAAGTGCAGAATTTCCCCCTTCACCTCACTCTGCCTTCCCACCCTGCTCTGCCTCAGTTAGCTTTTGGTGAGGGTGCAGCAGGCGGAGGCTTCGCAAGGCAGGGTGCAGGAGCACCCCAGTGCTCCTGCTCTGGGGCTGGCACCTGGTGCTTTGTGTCTGAGGTTCAAGGTTGGACAGCAAATGCACGTTCTCCGTGGCTTACACCAGCAAGGACAGGGGAGTTACAGTTTCTCTCTTTGTTCCCCTGCAGGCAGGAGCTCTGGCATCATGTCAGTCAGTGTCCACGAGAACCGCAAATCCCGGACCAGCACCGGCTCCATGAACATCCTGCTCTTCCACAAAGCTTCCCACCCAGACTGTGTCTTGTCCCATCTCAACACCCTGCGGAAGCACTGCATGTTCACTGATGTCACCCTTTGGGCAGGAAACAGGTCCTTCCCCTGTCACCGAGCAGTGCTGGCTGCCTCCAGCAGGTACTTCGAAGCCATGTTTAGCAATGGCCTCCGCGAGAGCCTGGATGATGAGGTGAACTTCCACGACAGCCTCCACCCAGAGGTGCTGGAGCTGCTGCTGGACTTTGCTTACTCCTCTAGGATCATCATCAATGAGGAGAATGCAGAGTCCCTCCTGGAGGCTGGAGACATGCTGCAGTTCCATGATGTCCGAGATGCAGCAGCTGAGTTCCTGGAGAAGAACCTTTACCCTTCCAACTGCCTGGGCATGATGCTGCTCTCAGACGCCCACCAGTGCCGGCGGCTCTATGAGCTCTCCTGGAGGATGTGCCTGGTCAACTTTGAGACCGTTCACAAGAGCGAGGACTTCAACAACCTTTCCAAGGACACTCTGCTGGATCTCATCTCCAGTGATGAGCTGGAAATCGAGGATGAAGAAAAGGTCTTCAAGGCTGTTATCCAGTGGGTGAAATATGATTTGGATGAGCGGAAGGCTTATCTCCCAGAGCTTCTGAGGAATGTTCGTCTGGCCTTGCTTCCTTCTGAATGCCTCAAGGAAGCCCTGGCTTGTGAGGACTTGATTATGGTGGATGAAAGGAACAAGCTTGTCTTGGATGAAGCTATTCAGTGCAAGAAGAAGATCCTCCAGAATGACGGGGTGGTCACCAGTCCCTGTGCCAGGCCTCGCAAAGCTGGGCACACCTTGCTGATCCTGGGAGGACAGACCTTCATGTGTGATAAGATCTACCAAGTGGATCACAAAGCAAAGGAAATTATCCCCAAAGCAGACCTGCCAAGTCCGCGGAAGGAGTTCAGCGCCTGTGCCATCGGCTGCAAAGTGTACATCACTGGAGGCAGGGGCTCTGAGAACGGGGTCTCGAAGGACGTGTGGGTGTACGACACCGTTCACGAGGAGTGGTCCAAAGCCGCCCCAATGCTGATAGCTCGGTTTGGGCACGGCTCGGCTGAACTAGAGAACTGCCTGTACGTGGTCGGAGGCCACACTGCGGTAGCTGGAGTCTTCCCTGCGTCTCCTTCTGTTTCCCTGAAGCAAGTAGAGAAGTACGACCCCGTCTCCAACAAATGGACCATGGTGGCTCCTCTGCGCGACGGCGTGAGCAACGCCGCCGTGGTGAGTGCCAGGCTCAAGCTCTTCGTGTTCGGTGGCACCAGCATCCACCGGGACATGGTGTCCAAAGTGCAGTGCTACGACCCGGCCGAGAACCGGTGGACGATCAAGGCCGAGTGCCCACAGCCCTGGCGCTACACGGCGGCCGCCGTGCTGGGCAGCCAGATTTTCATCATGGGCGGGGACACAGAGTTCACGGCAGCCTCCGCCTACCGCTTTGACTGCGAGACGGACCAGTGGACACGCATCGGCGACATGACGGCCAAGCGCATGTCGTGCCACGCCCTGGCCTCGGGCAACAAACTCTATGTGGTGGGGGGTTACTTTGGCACCCAGCGGTGCAAAACGCTGGACTGCTACGACCCCACCTCGGACACCTGGAACTGCATCACAACCGTGCCTTACTCACTCATCCCCACGGCCTTTGTCAGCACCTGGAAGCATTTGCCGTCCTGAGGAGGGGCAGGGCTCAGGGGCTTGTAGCCGAGGGGTCAATGAGGTAAGGGTCTGCTCTGCTGTCTGGCCTCAGTGCTGTCTGCACGCTCCATGCCAAGGGGTTCCACGTTGCTCACATTTTCCGAGGAGGGTGCAATTATAGGGAGGATGCAGCAGCAGAGAGCAGCGATCAGCTCTGCGATGCTGTGAGTCTAACTAGCTCCCAGCTTTCTTTTGTTTCCAGGTGAGCCTCCCGGTATCTTATCTACAGAGATAGCAGCAAGCAGGCCACAGCTCCTCTCCCCCTGCTTCAAGATAGCTTTATGCGCCAGCATTGCCCGTCCACATGTTGGTCAGGTAGGGGAGGGCAAACATGTCCATGCCTGCTGTCACAGCTGTCACCATAGAACCATGGAATCAGTCAGGGACCAAAAGGATCATCCAGTTCCAACCCCCCTGCCATGCCCAGGGACACCTCACACTAGATCAGGCTGGCCACAGCCTCATCCAGCCTGGCCTTAAATACCTCCAGGGATGAGGCTTCCACCACCTCCCTGGGCAACCCCTGCCAGGCTCTCACCACCCTCATGCTGAACAACTTCTTCCTAACATCTAATCTGAATCTCCCCCCATTTCTAATTTGGTTCCATCCCCCCTAGTCCTATCACTACCTGACAGCCTAAAAAGTCACTCCCCACCTTTCTTGCAGGGCCCCTTAAGATACTGAAAGGCCACAATAAGGTCACCTGGGAGCCTTCTCCTCTCCAGACTGAACACTGAGCCCCAACTCCCTCAGTCTGCATCCTGTCCCCAAGCACTTGACTGAGTCCTGGGAGATAGGAGGGCAAGAAGTGCTTTGGAAAAAGTCTCAGTAATTCAGTATTTTTGCTGAGTGGGGGATGAATATGCAGGCAAGTGACCCGTGGGATGCTGGCAAACCCTGGATCTCTTTTTGTGCTCTCTACTTACACTTCAGTGGGTAGCAGAAGCTTAGCAGCCGTGGTGCATTTGATGGTCTTGGTGTTTATTTCATACCCAAAGCATTGCTTGTTAAATCAGAACTTCTGAGACTTCTGTGTGCGTCCTGAGTGGGAGGGAAGGGCTTTTGTAACCAGAAGAATGTGTTTATCTTCTTGGGGGGGTGTGAGAGTCAGAAATCTGGTGGAACCTCATGATGTCCTGTCTCACTCCTGCACTCTGCTTCTTCCTTGCTCAGGGAAGGTGCTGTTGCAGTGCCACTAGGACAGGGCTGTTGGTTCCTCCTCTTACCTCCCCAGTGGGATGTTTGTTGCCATTCTGGTGAGCAGTTTGACTCCAGAGCTTTGCATGTGTTCACCAGTCTGTGCTGAGATGCAGCTGGCCAGGCAAAAGCCAAAAACTCTTCTCACCTTGTGTTGTGAAAGCAGGTATTGATATGGGCCACACTTGGGTGGCATCGTCTTTCCAGGAAGTCTGTAACACCTCTGCGAGTGCAGCCTGCAGGTTTCACAGTGCCAGCAGCACACACAGCCCTGATTGAGTGGTTGGTGCCTACACCCCAGGCAGCTGATGGAGCTGGGAAACCCTCACGTCTGGGGGCAGGACTGACAAGCTTCCCTTACAGATTTATTTGGAAAGTGGGAGCTGTGGGGAGGGAAATTCTTCCATGGACTAAGCAAAATACACTTCACTTAATACAGGGAAGAAGGAATGCTGCCCAAACCCTCTAACACCCTCTCACTTCCCTGCTTCCCACTTGGTGTGGTTGGTGTGCCTGGGAATCTCCCAGTGGGTGCAATTACTGGTGTGATTTTGATCTCTTTTGATGCCAGCTGGGAACCAAGGAGGAGCTGCTGGCACCTCTGCTGGGTGTTTGCCCAATGTGACCACCTGCTTTTCCCAGGTGGGGGGGGAGGAAAGCACCCAGAGCATTATGCTGGCCTTTGATTTGTGAGACACCTGGTTGTAACATGGATTTGAACATAATGAGGGCAGGGCAAGAGTGGAAAGGGTTAAAATGAGATCTCTGAGAGCTTTCCCAGCACTGGAAGATAATGGCCTTTCCAAATTCTCCTCCTCAGGCGTTGCCTAGCATCTGTCACAGTGGCTCAGTAATCTAATTAACTGCCACTCAGCTATTAAATATTGCAGCAAGGAGTGTGAGGACTCCATCATTTTCAGCTCAGGTCAATGGGGCCTCCCTTTAAGAGCCATCCTAGAGCTGAAAATTAATTTTCTCTGGTAGCAGATGTTGAGCTTTAGTATTCAGACACAGAAGCCACTTGGCTGGGAATAGGAACAGGGAATATTTTTGAGGTGGGAGTTGATTCTTCAGCCACCTAATAAAAAAGCTGTCTCCAAAGTCACAAAAATGTTACTTTCCTCTCCTGCTTTTTTTTTTTTTTTTTTTCCCCTCTATGCTGTCTTTGGGCTGTTCAAACCTAATAAACAGCTGTGTGGGGATTATATAGAGATTTTATTGTTTCCCCCCCATGTAATCTGGAGCCTGGCACAAGAAAACTAGGAACTGTAATATGCCAGCCTCCAAATGAAACAGTGAACAGTCACTGTGTGAGGGTTTGCTGTGCTTTTTTGGCTTGGGTCCTGCTCTTTGCTTAAAAGGAGCCTTTAAAATATCCATGAGTTCCTGCCAGACAGAGTGTCTCTTCACCTCATTTTTTCTACACTTGGTTAGGTTTGGGTCTTGTTTTTTTCTTTAAAAAGTTAAGTTATTGTTATGGCCTCGGCCACCGTGACAGCTCCTTAAATAAAGCAGCAAGCTCCGAACATCTCCTACGTGCACACAATGCCCATGCCACACCAGCTGCCATCCACATGCTTGCCTTGGCTGTCCTGGCTGCACCAGTGCCAAACCTGGCCTCAGGAACCCCCTAGGCTCCCATGACCACCCTGTCAGCAGGTCTGGCCCAGGGATATCCTGGCTTGCAGCTCTCACCCTGTAAAGTCTTAGCTGCAGCAACCACTGTAGTCCCTGTGGCATCCTTCTTCAAGTAGAAGGCAGCTTGGCTAGCACATGCCCAGCTGCTGGTGTGCTTTGGGAATGCTTAAGGGAATCCTGCTGGTGTGCTTTGGGAATGCTTATCCTATGGGAATCCCTCTTAGCTGGAGAAGTTCAGGAGAGACCCTTCAATCTGCCCTCATAGCAGAGCAAGCTGTGCTGGTGGGGAAAGGCCTGACCAGTCACAGGGTAGGACATTGTGCTTTGTACTGATGCAATAAGCAACCACTCTCACCTGTCAGGCTTTCCTGCTGGCCCTGAAACCCAAATTCTATGTCCTTGAAAAACACTGATCCCAAAACTGGAGCCTGCTCCAAGCACAAAACTGATCAGCTGGAAAGGCTTCCTCGAGGGCATGGCCTTCACCCTTCCCAGCTGGAGCCAGGGCACCTTTCCACAGAGGTCCCAGAGCCCCTGTGTGACATTAATTTAGTGCTTATTACCTGCAGTTAATTCCAGGGATCAGGGGTGATTAGCAATATGAAAAGTGAAAGCCTGGCCTCCTCCCACCTGTGGTGCTGGAGCCCCAAGGAGGAGAATCATTACAAAAGGGAAATAGAATACTGAGCACTTGGCTAATAAAGACTCTCTGTGTTTAGTAACACAAGCAGAGCCCAGCCAGGAGCTTGGGGTATGATGCTGGGTGGTCTGTTCAAGTCCTGTGCAGTGACAATTGATGGGGACAACTCTACACCTCCCAGGAGGTGAGTTCAGGCTGTGCCAGGAACAGGTTCTCCAAGCTGCCTGTCTCCAGATTAGAAGTGGTATCTCCAAGCTGTCTGAGTGTGACACTCTAATTTCCATGGGGCAGACTCACAGATGGGCTTGGGCTCCAGCTAGAGGTTGGGATGGTTACTGAAGACAAGGGAGCTGCACATTGCTGGGTCCAGGCAGGGGAGAAGAAATGGAGAGGAGAGTCACTGCATCCCTCTGTGCTGCCTCCTGAGCCTTAAACACTGCCCTGGGGTGGTGCCAGAGTTCCTGTTTGAAAACGAATGAGGATGAGCCAAAGCCTGTAGCATCCAGGAGCCAGGGGTTCCCCTCCCACTGCCTTCTTCCAGCTCCTGCAGGACCCTTCTCGCAGTCTGAGCCATAGGGGACAGCCTGGTGGCTGGGCACTGCTCAGGCACCTGGAATACCTGCGGCTCACAGGAAAGCTCAGAGCCCATTTTGTCTTGGATTTAGCTCCTGCAAGGGCTGTGGGGTGGCACCAGCAGCTGGTGCTTGCCATTGAGCGGGAGCTGAGTGGCCAAAGCCACAGGTTTTTGAGGCTGCTCTGGCACCTGAAAGCTGAACTTTGGCCCCAAAGTTCCTGCTGTAAGGATTTGGGCAGCACGCCAGGCCCAGAGCTGTATTCTGATAGCGCGGCCACACCAAGCGTCAGATCTGCTCAGTGGCTTTTCCTGGTTATTGAATTAATTACAGCTCGGATAACGAACTCTTTGCCTGGCTTGGCTTCCCTTCCACATGAAGCAGCACTTGGTCAGCTTTTACCTTGCAAGGAGCTTCAGGGTTTTGTTGTCTTGTAGTTCTGCTATTGCCATTATAGAATCATAGAATCGTAAGGTTGGAAGGGACCTCAAGGATCATCCAGTTCCAACCCTCTGCCTTAGGCAAGGACACCTCCCACTAGTACAGGTCACTCAAGGCCTCATCCAGCGTGGCCTTGAACACCTCCAGGGAGGGAGCAGCAACCTGTGCCAGTGTCTCACCACCCTCACTGCAAACAACTTCCTCCTAGCACCCAGTTTCAGTCTCCCCTCTGCCAGTTCAAACCCATTGCCCCTTGTCCTGGCATTGCAAGACCTTGTCAATAGTCCCTCCCCAGCCTTCCTGTAGCCCCCTTCAGATACTGGAAGGCTACTCTAAGGTCTCCTCGAAGCCTTCTCTTTTCCAGGCTGCAGAGCCCCAACTCTCTGAGCCTGTCCTCATAGGAGAGCTGCTGCAGCCCTCTTATCATCTTGGTGGCCTCCTCTGGACCCACTCCAACAGTTCCATGTCCTTCCTGTGCTGGGGGCTCCAGAACTGTACACAGTACTCCAGATTTCAGAGCCCCCTTCACAAGTGGGTATCTTCCCATGCAAAAGCCCTGTGGTGCCTGCTAATGGCAGCCTGGAAAAACCCTCAGGATAATCTCCTGGCTCCTTAAACTCTGCAGCTCACCTGTCTGCTGCTGGGTTGCTTGCTTGCAACCTATTAGAAGCTCACTGGTATTGCTGGAACAAAGTCACAGCTGGTTTCTTTCAGTGACTCCTAGGGAAACCCATCTGCATACATATAATGGTGAGGCTGGATAAACAGGGACTGCAGTTTGCTGCTGCTGCTGCTCTTTCCAAGCGGTTGGTTGTCTCTGAAGCCAGTTTATCAGGCAGTGTTGGAAGGGAGTGGCTGGCCTGGGGAGGAAAGTCGATGAAAATCAGGCTTTTCCTAACCCTGGGCAGATGGAAACATGTGCAGTCTGAGCTCAGCCCCAGACTGGATTAATCAACCCCTTGGAAACGTCAGTCGTATGGGAGGCTTTGGAGCAACTTGTGGAAAAAGAGAAAAAGGGTCTTTTTGTTTTGTCTGTCCCCAGTCTTGGGGCCTCCTCCCTGACCTAAAACACCAAACCCTAAAACTCCATTTCCCTCAACTTTTCATTCCCTGTGCGTATATCCATGGGGCTGTTTTCTGGCTGCCTTTGCCCGACACCCCGCTGCTCTTAGGAGCTCCCCAGCTGAACACTCACCCTCTCCCCTCGCCTGCTAAAGCAAAGCACACTCCAAGCCCCAAATAAACCAACTGCTTTCTACCTCCACCCATCTCTGGGGTTCAGGGTGTGTGTGGGGTTAGCCCAACAGCTGCCAATGTGAAGCCCACTTTCTGTTGCTTCCCTGCAAGGGCTGAGCCAGGCATTGAGCCTGCTAATGAGTTTGCTCTTTCCCTCCCCAGATGCCAGCATCGCATCCATGGCCCCTGCCTCACAGCTGGAGCTGACACAGTGACACTTTCTTCCAATGCTGCCCTTCCTGACTCCGAGGAGCCTTCTACATCCCTTCTTGGCACCGGGAGCAGGAGGCCCAACCGTCCCCATCACCAGCATCACCTCAAGGGGGCCACTCAGGCCCAGCCCCGGCCCCGGCCCCGGCCGCTGTATGGGACTGGCGAGGAGCCAGGAGCCGGGGCTGGGGACACGGAGAGATAGCAGGTGTGCACCAGGCTGCATCCCTTGGCGAGCACAGCGTGGGGTGCCACTAAGTGCTTTTTGTTACTCGGTTGGGGGATTGAGAAAGGTGAATTTGCATTTTTAAAGGCAGTGAACTTACCAGTGGCAGTTGCTGCATGGGGGACTTGGAAGTGTGTTTTTGGAAGGGAAGAGGGGCTGGGAGCACCTGGCTCTCCCCATCCTCCAGCCTCGCTGCAGAGGCAACGACTGCTGAAACATTAAAGCGTGGGAGCTTGGGGTGGCTGCCAGCAGCGCTGGGTGCTGCGGTGAAGCAGGGCAGGTGCCTTTTGTTTGCTGCTTTGAGCCTTTGAAATATTTCTTCTTTCACCTTTCCTTGCTGCAGCCGGTTGTGATTTGGTGGCAGGCTGGGCAGCTCCTTGCAGGCAGCTGCTGGGAAGAGCTCGGCAGCTCTGTCAGCCTGCCAAGGCACCGGCCCCGCTCCGAGATGCTCAGCAGATAAATCAGAGCTGCTGAGCTTCCCCTCAGCGCTTGGTGAGCGCGGCTGAGGGCCTCATCAGAGAGAGAGCCACAGCAGAGGTGCGCCTTGGGAGGGGGCATCTTGCCTCTAGAGAGGCCTTGCCCTTGGGGAGCACCTCAGGGCAGGCTGGGGATGGACCTCTCCTTGCCGCTGTGCCGCACAGTCTGGCTCCGCCGTGGAGAGCCGCGAGTGGCTCTGGCTGCAGGTCGCTGCCAGCGCTTGGGCTGCAGCTGCCCCAGGTTATCCACACGGGCCGGGTTCATCCATCCAGGAGCTGCCAGCCCAAATCACTCCTCCTGCACGCTGTGGAGGAAGGCACGTGGATCTTGGCTGTCGATCCGGGGATGCAACTCCTGACCAGACTCCTCCAGGCCTGGCTATTGCCAACGACACTGGTCCAGCACCGCCCCAGCATCCCACTTCCCTCTGGAGCCAATCTAGTCCTGCAGATGTTCCGGGCTTGCCTTTCGTCCCTGGATGAGGTTACACTGTAGCCTGGCCAGCCGAGTGATGCAATGTGACAAAAAGCCTTGACACAGCTTCAAACAACAGAGGTCTTCTCGGAGCAGTGAGCGCTCGGTGCTGCCAGGGAAGGTGCAGGTTGTGCACAGTCAGCCCCTGGTGCTCTCTGGACGATGTTTATTTACATCTTCTGTCATCTCTTTTCTTTCTGTTTCTTTTTTTTTTGTTTGTTTTGTTTTGTTTCCTTCAGCTGTTTGTGAACTTTAATAAAAATGATGACATGGGAAACCATTTGTGTGCTTTTCACAGGAGTCTTCATTCTTAAGCAAGTTGGATTTAGGTCTAATAACAGGGCCGAGGACTAATAACAGGGTTGGGGCTTGGTGGGGCGGTTCACAAACAACCTCCTAAGCAACCTGCCCTAATTATTGTTGCTTCAGCACTTGGGAAACTGAGGCACAAAGTCAAGTGTCTTGTCCAAGGTTGGTGGTAGATCTGGGCAAGAAGTCCAGGGCTCCTCGTGTCCTGAGGACCTATGTGTCTCCTCCGTAGCTGTTTCTCACTCAGCTTGACAGTGCCATGATTTCAGGAACTCTGCAGTGCTAGCACCTGCCAAATAGGTTGTGGGGGCCCAGCCCAGAGGCTGCAGGGACAGCCAGTAATTCCTGAGGAAGAGGAGAAGAGTTCATACTTCTGTTTTCCCTATTTGCTTTCACTTGGCTGCTGCAGCTCCCAAGAAAGGGGCCCATTGACAGCTGAGATGAGCTTTCCAGATGGGGCTGCTGCTCGTGCTTCTCTTCCATCCACATCTCTCCCCATCCCAGAGGAGTAGGGCACTGATTCAGCCCTGCTCTGGGAAGGCTCTGGGCTCTTCCTGGATCTGGGACCAGCAGCTCCAGCTTTGTTCAGGCCTGGGAGCACAAAAGCATTGCTCAGAGCCGCTTGGAGGCACCAGGCAAAACAATACAACCTTGCAAAGTCTTACTTTCCTCTTCCTACAGGAGTTATGCATGGTCCCAGAGGGGGTTGGCGCCTGAATTTCTGAGCTGTAAAGGAGACTGGGAACATGTCTCCTTGCCTGCAGGAGCTGGGTGGGCAGCACTCTCAGCCAGCGTGAGATAGGCAGATAGGAGTGCAAGGCTCCATAGAAAAACCTCATTAAAGAGCCCTTTGGGAAACCAATTCAAGGTAGAAATGACTGTTTGATGAGCAGGAGAGGGAAGAAGAGAGGGAGTGTGTGAATGAAATCCCTTTCAGTTTTGTTGATTCAGGGTTTATATGGGACTCTAGGACTTTTAAATACCAGCTCGGGAGGCTTTGCAACTGGCTAGCTTTGATAGGAGCCATGGAAAGACCTGCTCTTTTGTATTTATTCTGGAGCTTGCCTGAGAGACAATTCAAAAGCAATCAGCAGCTGCTGTGACAGCAGCAACATGTTGCTATGGAATTAAATGCCCTGCAAAATACAAAGGTTTCTTGGTTAGCAGCAACAAAGTAAAAGGGGTGCAGGAGATGGAAACGGATACAACAGTCAGAATAAAGCTTCAGCCAGAGCAGGGCTAGATTTTAACTGAGAGGTACAGGGGAAGAAATGTAAACAGGCTTTGTTTTGCTTTTTGAAAGGAGCTTTCTCGCTGCCTCAGCAGGTCAGGCTCAGCTGTGTCTGGGAGCGAGCACTTGGAAAAGAGTCTTGCCTGGTGGCACTGCAGGGGCCGTGTGTTCCCAGGCTCCTGGCAAGCATACCCACATGCTATAGCTGGCCCTCACTGCAGGGTGCCCAGAGCTCAGACAGCTTCCCCACAGGGTGGCCAGGAGCCCAGTATGGAGATCCCCCAGGGGTGTGGGGGTCCCTCAAGGACCTGGCCCTTGCTCAGACCCAGGCATGGCAGCAAACTGCTGCGGGCAGACCCAGGACACCGAACTGTGTCTTGTTACACACCTACCTCCTGCTTCATTTGTCAGGGGCCCGGTGCCACAGGAGAGCTTGGACAGGACACAACTTTCGACCCACTGGGTCCATCTGAATGAATGTTGCTTGTGGGCACTCTGCACCTCAGTTCCCCAGCTCTGCAACAGGGTGCTTGTCACTCTAAAAAAGAAAAAAAAAAAGAAAGAAAAAACATTTGGAGAGAGAAGGAAATGCTTGGAGAAGGGAGCAGGAGGGCAGCCAGCAGGACCAGACCTGGCCCAGGCCTTGGGACCTCCATCTGCAGCGACTGAGGACGCTGAAGCTCCCCAGCTGCAAAAGGCTGATACTCCTATGTCTTAAATTTAAGTGAAACTCATAGTGAAAGGCACTATGGTTTTTTAAATATGCACTTTCCCAGCCTGACCTCAGCTGCCCTTGAAATAATACTGTTGTACCATGAAGCCCTACAGGGAATTATCATCTGATCTCACTCTCCCTTTGTCATTAGAGTCAATTAAAAGCAGAGTAGCTGGTGATTTAATACCTCCGGTGTCTGAGGAAGCCCCACATCCATCCAGGGGCTGGCTCTGCCATTTTAGACACATAATTGGAGTGGAGAAGTGTTTGTTTTGTTGTTGGGTTTTTTTCCAGCCACCCAACATGATTTCAAATTCATCCACGTCTATATGGAGCACTGAAGCCTCATGTCCTGGGCTTGTCAGCTCCTACACATTAATTACTGCCCCAGCATGGCACATTCCCCCTTCAGGTATGGCCCATGTCAAATTACACTCCTATTCCCCACCCACCTTCTCCTTGAGATAAATCCAACACATTTCAGTCTCTGAAGAGGGTCCAGGCTCACAAACTGCCACCCCAGAAAACACTGCTCACAAATGAAGTTAAGGTTCCAAGAGCAAGAGAAACTCTTGCCCCCAGCTCCCCAGGACCACATGGAAACATCACCTGGGTCGCCTCAGCCTTGCTCCAGTGCAAGGAGCCTTTTGGGTACAGGCAGCATCGCTAAGAGGCCCCAGGATGGGAGCCTGCAGCAGGGACTTCTGGTGGGAGTGAATAGCAGAGGCTGAGCTCATTCATTCCTCCTTCCTTACAATCTCCCTTTTCTTTCCGTTTCACCACCTCCTTATTTAACATCGCGGGCTGTTGTGCAAAGCCATCAACCCTGTTTGCAGCAGCATGACCTACTTTACCACGCCGTCCTGACTTCCTCACTGGAAGGGCCAGCCCGGAGCCCACCCAGGCCATTCAGCGTTCCTCAGCTGAATAACAAATCCAATTAGGTGGAAGAAAGCCTGGCTTTCACGCTGTCAGCGCCTGCACATCTCACTTCCCTCTCCCCAGCACCGCCCCCAGCACAGATAGCTGAGTCTCACAGACGCTGGGCACAAGGACCCTTCTGTATTTGTGTGTGGAGATGGGGGAAGGGCTCAAGAGGACTGATCCTGGCTATTCAACCTGTGTTTTCATTCCTCCCGACATCCCCCGAGGACCATGCAGCTCGGAAAGCAAATAATGTGTGGGCTTTGAGTGCTGGCTCTCTCGGGAAGCCCTCCCTCCCTAGCTGAGGCTGGTGCAATGGCCCAGGACCATGCCAGGATGGCAGCACTTGTGCTTGTTAAAAAGCTGCTGGCACTTTTGGCCGGGATGTGATTTAATAACCCACAGAAAACCCAATCTCTCAGTCCCAGCATCACACCTAGCCCCAGCCCTGCAGCCTCCTCCAGAGAAAACATCACACCTCTGCCCCTCTCCTTACTCTCTTTTTCCATCCCAACAGGGATCCTTCTCCCCACAGCCACCAGCAGGCAGCCAGGACGCTGGCTCTGCTCCGTCGTGGGGAATCACAGACACATGCAGGTTGGCAAAGTCCCTCAGCATCACCAAGTCCAACCTAGAACTGCTCTACAAGATTCACCTTAAACCATAGCCCCAAGCACCACATCCAAGCTATCCTTAAACACATCCAGGCTGGGTGCCTCCACCACCTCCCTGGGCAGCTCATTCCACTCCCTGACCACTCTCTCCATGAAAAACTCCTTCCTCATGTCCAATCTAAACCTCCTCGGCTTCAGATTGAGGCCATTCCCCCTTGTTCTGTCTCACATTTCCTGTGAGCAGAGCCCAGCAGCAGCCTCTCCACCAATGTCCCTTCAGGTAGCTGTAGACAGCAACGAGGTCTGCCCTCAGCCTCCTCTTCCTCACACTAACCATCCCCAGCTCCCTCAGTCGTTCCTCATCTGATTTATTCTCTGCCTTTTGGCTAAGATCAAGTACAGTGTAGAATATATTAAAAGGGTGAGTAGGAATAGAACAGAAAGAAGAAAACACTTAAGGGCCGCCGGGAAAAGCCCTTTCGTTTTCTGCCCGCCGTGGCTGGACGGGACGGACAGACGTTGCCAGCCCCGACGTGAGCCCACAGCAGCAGCAGGCCGGGCAGCACCTCGGCACCTGGCTCTGCAGCAGGTGCAGGAGGTGGTGGAACACGCATCACCTCCTTCTGGGGCGCTGTCTGAAGGTGTCGGACACCCACACCCCGACCGGAGCCGCTTCCCTCTGCCGGCTGCTGCCAAGCGCCCGCCGCCTCCCGGTCCCCTGCGCTGCCCACGCCGACACCCCGCTGGGCCTGTGGCTGCTCCGGGGCATCCCATGGGGCTCTGCTAATGACTCACCGCTCCTGCTCCGCTCTAATTAGGCTCCCGTCTAATTAGGCTCCCTGGAAAGATGTGGCCGGTGAGAAGCAGCTCCTCGGTGAATGGCGAGGGGAAAGAAAGAGCGTCTGGAGACGCCGAGTGCCCGAGGGAGAGACGCCAGGCTGCGGGGAGAGGTCAGAGGGATCAGGAATTGCCAGCTGAGCTACATCTGTGTGAGGAACAAGCATCGTGGGGAGAGGAGAGAGCAGAGGGACTTCAAAACAGTGCCTTCCGGGGACCCTGCCGGGGCGCAGCCCTGCCGCCTTAGGCTGCAACAGCAACAGCAAACCACCCTGGGCTCCGTCCCGCTGGGGACGCCTGCCCGGGCCGCAGGGCTGCCCTCCGGCCGGCAGCCAAGCCGCTGCCTGCAGCCTGCCCCGCAAGTTATCGACGTCCCGAAGGAGCTCCGGGGTGCAGGGACAGGGGGACAGGGCTGTGCGGGGACAGGACTGTCTGGGGACAGGGGGTCAGGGGGACAGGACTGTGCGGGGCCGGGAAAACCAGTCCTGAACCTGCAGCATCCTCCCCTGAGCCACTCTGGAACAGAGGGCAGAAGAGAGTCCCTAGAGCAAAGCCTTGTTTGGGGACATCCCAAGAGGTGAAATTAGCTTTTTGGGGGACATGAGGAGTACCTACCGTGCCTGCCCATCCCTGTGAGGGCTGGGAGTGCTCACTGCTACAGGCTCTCCTACCACTTGCTAGTATCATTTTCTCCACAATGTAAACGTGTTCCAACCCCAAACAAATCACATCTGCAGCGTTGAACATCCTTCCAACTAACAAAGCCCAGGTGCCCTCTGCAGCAAGGGGAAGCCATTCCTCCACTGTTCCCTTTACACCTGCTCACAAGGCATCTCACTCACTCCCTGAACTAATTAGGACTTTGCCTTTCCTTCTCTTTAGGAAACCTCCATGAACGAGCAGCCTGTCTGCAAGCCCCAGCCCAGCTCACGCCTGTGTCCTCATAGGCTTCCGATTTCTCACCCTGGAGCCAGTACTAGGAGTCAGCCCAGCATCAGCAGAAAGGGAAAAGGCAGATAAGGCAGATGCTAAAACAGCATTTCTGAAGATCCTCTCCTGTGCCTCTCAATGTTCCTTTTAGAGTCCTGCACGCGTGTAAGGATCCTTTATGACCTCTTTGAGGCGGAGATGCCAGTGAGAATCCAGCCACATCCAGGTACCACGTGGTCCCACAGAGATCTCTTGCTCTAACCTCGGTTTCCGAGGAAAAGTCAGGGCTGGGCAAGAAAAAATGTGATGCTCAGAAACACATCACTGCTGCTTGGGAAACCATCTGAAATAGCTGACCCACGTGGCCTGCCAAAGAACAGCTATTTCATCATCTTAGCCATGCCACAATGGCTCAGAGCAGACTGCAAATGGAACTCTGGAAAGCAGGCTTAGTGGCTTCAAATCACCACCTGGCGATGGCTTGCAGAGGTTGGGGCCTTTAGTTTCCTCCTCTGCAAAGGCAATTTGCATTGCATGCCCAGGCTCCCCTCAGTCTGTGGTTTGGTTTGCCTTGTGCAGGACCAGAGACGCTCACGCTGGCTGGTTTGCACCTCACCCTGACCTTTCCCTGGCAGGAGTTTGATTCAGCAAGAATTTGATTGTCTAAACATAATTTGCCATCAGTAAACGTGCTCTTCCTTCTCCCATGACCAGTGCCCATTGTATCGTGGCAGCCTGATGAGCCAGCACTGCCAGCAGCAGCATCTTGCTCTTCACAGAAACATGCAGGTTGGCAAAGCCCCTCAGCATCACCAAGTCCAACCTAGAACCCTACTCTACAAGATTCACCTTAAACCATAGCCCCAAGCATCACATCCAAACCACCCTTAAACACAGCCAGGCTGGGGGACTCCACCACCTCCCTGGGCAGCTCATTCCAGTCCCTGACCACTCTCTCCCTGAAAAACTCTTTCCTAAGTCCAATCTAAACCTCCCCAGCCTCAGCTTGAGGCCATTCCCCCTTGTTCTGTCTCTAATTACCAGCTGCCCCTGCTGTTTCACCACAGCCATGTGAATGCCCGGGGTAAGCCAGCGGTGCTTTTGTTGGGCATCCAGGCTGCAGAGCCAAGTGGGGCCAGAGGGAAATGCACTCACGCCGCACACGGGAGCCAACGGCTCAGCGAAGGCTTTCATTCCCTTTGGTAAATAGGTGAGGTGGGACGACTGGGAATGCAAATAAAAGGAGGACTACTGAGCAGCCGTGGAGATAAAGGAGCTCTTTCATCTCCTGTCTCACACCTAGGCTGCTGCCTGTCTCAGTGCAAGTGCTGCGTGACGGGCGTGGGTCTGGGTTCAGTGACACCATCCAGGTTTTGGAACAGAATGTGCAGCGCAGACACGGCGAGGGGGAAAGCAGAGGCAGTGCACTGCTGGCCAGCGAGGCACAGCAGGCTGGGCTGGCATTTCCTAGTGCCTGCTAGGAAAAAGTCCAAGCACTGTTGTGCTTTGATCGATATATCTGCTTCTCCTCGAGCCTCTGATCTCACCTCTGAAGGCAAGTGAAGCAAGAGATGGAAATGAAGCAATTCCTCTGCCCAGAAGCAATATGCAGAGGACGAAGGGCACAGGTGTCTCTGCTCTTTCCTCCTGGGCAGAAGATGCTCAAGGCTCCTGTAGGACCAGCTGTGACCGCTTCTACAGGTAACACAAAGCCGTGGTGGAGAAGCTCCAGCCATTGCCGTCCTCTCTGCGGGCTCCTCATCGTGCTGCGGCGCGCACCCTGCTTCGGCTCTGAACTTTTGGCACCCTCTTCTGCCTGGACTGATGCCTGCAGCAGTGGGAACACCACGTACCTTCACCTCCCCGGGCAGGAGGAGCAATCCAGATGCTGTCTGCAGTTTTCTCTTGGCCTCCTCTTGCAGGGGATGTCGAAATCCATAAAGCACAGTGCATCACAGAAGCAAACATCCCTCCTGCTCTCCCCATTCTCATCCCTGTACCGAGAAGCAGCCTCTTCTCCTTGGTGACAAGCCACAGGACCAGGGGAAATGGTTCCCAGCTGCACCAGGGGAGGTTCAGGCTGGATGTTAAGAAATGTTTCTTCACTGAAAGGGCTCTCAAACATTGGAATGGGCTGCCCAGGGCAGTGCTGGAGTCACCATCCCTGGGGTTGTTCAAGCAGCCTGTGGAGCTGGTGCTTAGGGACGTGCTTTAGTGTTGACCCTTCAGTGCTGGGTAGAGGGCTGAACTGGATCAGCTTGGAGGTCTCTTCCAGCCAGATATATTCTGTGCTCTCTAGTTCTCCCAGCCAAATGAGATAAAAACTCCTCTGTCTAGGATTCTGCTGATGATGCAGAGCTACTTGAGCAGGTTACAGAACTCTAGGACAGAGCAGGCAGCCACCAGCCTGCCATTCATCTCAGCTTACGGAGCTGAAGTGGCCGAGATCAGGGCTGTGACACTTCCTCCTCTTGTAAAAAGATGAAAAGCCTGTGTTTGTGTGTGGGAAAACCCCAGGGAGCTGAGCATCACCATGGCCATATGCCCTTCAGCAAAAGGCAAAGCTGCTCAGAGAAGGAAAGAGTCCGGTGGGTGCTGACTGGAACCCAGAGATGACAAAAGCAATGCAAACATTCGATTACAGGTTAGGGTTGCATCTGTGCACCCAGCCTCAGCGCAACAAAGTCAACAGCACAAGTACCAAAGGCTGCCAATAAACTGAGCAGAAAACTCAGACTTAAAATCAAATTTATTTAGAGGAAAAATGACTTTACAAGAGGTTGATGCTGGTAACTAAAAAGGAAGATAAATAAAAGCCTGTTACAAAACCTAAATGGTTTCGGGCAAGTTACAGAAAAACTGAAGAATTTTACAGTCAATAACCTGCTCACTTTGTACATAATTACAAATTAACATACAGCAATTAATTAGGTTTTACCCTCTTTAAAAAAAAAAAATCCTTTTTTTTTAACCTTTTTTTCCTTTTTCCCAACCTTTTTTTTTTTCCTTTTTTTTAAAAATTTTTTTTAATGGGTTCAACATGAAAATGCAAAGCATTTTTTTTTCCTTTGTTGTTTTTCTTTTATAGGAAACAAAAAAAAAAAAACCCAAAAGCAGAGGTATACCAAGTTATTGTAATACACCTCCTCAACTCTCTGGGAATTACTCAAGTGCATTCCATATTAGTACAAAACAAACACCAAGGCTAAACTTTAACCACAGGCGAACTGAACTGGACAGAAGATTACTTTTTTGGGTTGGTTTTGTGTTGTTTTGTTGTTGTTGTGTTTTTTTTTTTCCTTCTGAGTCAGTGTTTAATATCAATAAAGAAAACAGTAAAATACTTTAGAGCATGGAAAGGATGGATACCTATAGACAGCTTAAATACATACTAAGCTCATAGCTGTATGCAAAGCAGTGAATGTTATCCTGTTTCCCCCTCCCCCCTCCCCCCAAAGCAGTGGAAGCTGAATATATCTGGGCAAAGCATCAGTGCCAGTGAAATGCATGTGGAAAGAATGGGCACCAAGCCCTGAAGAGGCAGGTGGGAAGGAAGGGAGCTTTCTGCTTCCCATCACTGAAGAGCAGGAGGTGTAGGAGATTAAACCAGTTCAGCTCGCCTATCCTTAAAACTTAGCTGCATCATTGATCAAGAAGCATCAATTGCTGCCCCTTCTGACAAACGAAGCAAGAGTTATGAGCAGCAGGGGAGGTTGCTTTTTGTTTTTTTGTTTTTTTTTGTTTTTTTTTACTTAAAAGGGTGCCTTAAATTATGTCAAATTCCCAAACCTGGCCAGCAGGCAGAGTAATTTCCAGAGATCTGGTTAACGAGGAATGTTTTGTGGGATTTTAGCAGATACTCTCTCCTGTCCTTTCTTGCACTATGCCACAGATATCCCAGACAGCTTCCTTGGGATTTGGCACCTGATGAACCTCTTCTTACTTGGTGGCATTTGGAAGGACTGGATTTGGGGAGTTTCAGCAACAGCTTTACGATAGCCTAGTGCCTGGGAGCAGGTGCAGAGATCAGCCTCTGTGGGTGCTCCTGCCTTCACAAGGCAGTGAAGATCTGCACCAGCTAATGGCATTCCTGTGCTTCTCGGTCAGATTGCAAGGTGAAGAGTCCACCCTAAGTGGTGGTTGAGAGCTCCCGCCCCACGGGTGGCACCTGCAAGGTCTCTCAATGGCCTAGACAGTCAACAGCTTAGTGCATCAAAAGGGCCTCACTGTTTGGTTCCAACCCCCCACCCCCACCCCAGCTCCTTTGCTCTGGGTTTCTCTGAGGAAAGGGAGGTGGAGGGCAAACCACTGGCAGGACTGCTTCCCTACAGCAGCAGTACCCACTGTGAGGAAAGGTGATGGTGATGCCAGCGTGGGCTCTCCCAGGGGATATACCTGAGTCATCAGAAGCCAGTTCCTCTGGTCCTGCCACTCACTCTGTCTGCACTGGGACTGCAGTCAGGTTTACACCCACTTTGGTCTTAAAAATAGCAGAAGAACCTTGGCCCTTCCTCCCCTCCTGGGGTACAGCCAAAGCCAACCAGGAAGGTGCCTACTTGCTGCTCAGATTCTGCTAGGGTGCAGAGGGGGGTGCAATAGCAAAGCTGATTGTCTCCAGGTAACCAAAATAAAAAGGGACAAGACCAGTTCCATTTAAAGTGCTTTATGGCATCAAACTGACATCAAGTTACACGTTGAGATGATCACTTGGTTTAAGAGAAGCTAAGGCCAACCCCAAACACCTCCATTGAGCCTCACGCCGTTTTTCACAGCTATTCTCTCCAGCTGGGGTGTTCTGGCACCCCTGGCTGGAACTGACCACTTCTGCATTCATCTGAACCTCCACTCCCACTTCCTCAGTCATTAAACCCCCTCTGCTGGGCAGTGATAAAGACCAGACAAAGACAAGCCCAAGAAAAGAAATCTGATTTCTCCCCTCTAATGAAGCACAAGCACAAAAACCTTCAAGAGCCCTTGCAGAGTCCTCTTTCCCCTCCAACAGGAGGGGCTTCCCACAGACATCTCTGAACCTGCTCTGTGCCCCAAGAGCCCAATGCAAAACAGGGTAGTTTGGGAGCTCCAAATGGGATCAAGGGCCCAGTTCTGTGAACCAGATACATCATTAGGCAGGGCTGCAGACATAATGTGCTTTCCAGAACTGCCAGATGGATGCCAGGCCTGGAACTGGAGCAAATGCGATTTTAAGGCCAGGAAGAAGGAAGGCTTTGGGACTGCACTCTATCAGACAACCCAAGGCAACCTGCAGAGGTCAGAGTGGGAGCCTGACTCTGGGAACCTATGCTAAGCCTTTCCAAAGAAAACCTGAGAGTGGTGAAATAAAAGGTTGAAGACACAAACCCAAGCCCTTGCCTTCCTAAAGGTGAAAGGAGGAGGAGGAAGCAGCGTGGGAGGAAAAGCTTCATTCCGAAAAAGTGAATCATGCAGATCCATCCTCCAGGGGCAAAGGTCTGTGCACCAGAATTTAAGACACAGCTTTGATGTGCAGGGTTTCTGGTCAGGGTGTTTCTGACTCATGCCTGTGGTTTCCTTTGACAAGGAACCATGGGGACCTCAGGAGGTCACTCAGCAAACGCTGTTTGCACTTAGGGCGCTCGATGCTCTTTTTGCACAGGTCAGAAGAGATAGTCAAGCCAGGCACAGACTCAGCCCTGCTGCCCTGTGTCTCCCTTTTGATGCCCTTCTCAGAAGCAAGGGGCATCCCTAGACTGTGAATTCAAGATGTGCTGGGACTGGGGAGGAAAAAAAAAGCAGCAAGATGAAAAGAAAACCTGGCAAAGCTTTTTAGAGACTGAGGGGACCTTTCAGAAATACCGGGGACTGCTCTCTGTTTACACAACAGCAAATGAGCCATGCACTGCTCTGGTTTCCAAACATTGCAGCTTGGCACATTCATTTTCACAGATGTACCAGCAGCAGGGCAGGAGTCATTTAGTGAAATCGTTGTTTTTCCTAATGCAAAAGATAACAGCTCACCACCAGCACCTGCTTGCTCCAGCTCCTTTCAGGCTCAGGAGGAGAGCTGCCTGGATCTCCCCAGGGAAGTGACCAGACCCTCACATCACTGCAAGGTGCTCTATGCTTTGTTTTTTAACTTTGCCTCCAAGATTTATGTGAAAAACCTCAACAAAATATTTAAACAAGGAAAGTAACTGATAGGAGTAGCCTGGTCTGAAGTCACTGCTGCTTTTTCCAGCCTTTTTTTGTTGTTGTTTGTTTGTTTGGCCCCAAAGATGCTCTGCCTTCAAGAAAGCTCTCTGAAATTGTGTAACTCAAGGCATGGCATGGTCTGCTAAGCAGCACTGCCCAAATCTGGTTTTGTAGGAACCAGGGAGATAAAAACATTTGGTAACAAAACAAAACAAATAAACCAAAACCAACCAACAAAAAAAAAAAAAAAGAAGAGGGTAAGAAAAAAAAAAATCCACCCTCAAAAGTCTAAACAAAAGCAAACTAAAAAGTAAAAAAAAAACAAAACAAAAACCAAACACCTCAAAAATAATAAAAATAAACCCAAGTAAACATGTTTAAAAAAAGAACTCTTTCAAATAAACAGAAAGAGAAATATTTTTTGCAAGCCCTGCTTGCAGTTACAAACAAGCACCAAATAATATTAAAAAAGGCAAAACAAAAATAAATCTCACCCCTTTTTCCTTTCTTCTTTCCATTTTTTTTTTTTCCCCTCTTCTCTTTTTCTTTCATCTCTTGAGTCTAAATAGTTTAGAGAGCTTCAAAAGCAAGCAGGCAGCTTAGGATTCCTGCACTGGCCAAGAACAGACCAGTCCAAGCATCCACCTCACCGTCACTGTTGCTGCTGCTCAGCAGCACTGAACTCTGAGAACTTGCTGCGAGTTCCTGGCTTGTGAGAAGGCAGAGAGCAACCTGAAATTGAAACAAGAGTGCAAGAGGAGAAATGCTGTGGGGTGGTTGTTAAAGGAAAACTAGTAGGAAAGGAAATGCACTTGACAGCTTCAGACTCTGAGCAAACCCTTGAGCTATGTTGAAGCTGACAGTGTCTGTACAAATCCGCTTGGGAAATCCCCCGGAGAGGGTTTGGAAGAATGATAATTTGGGGAAAAAGTTTGGCTTGCTGCATTTCTCTTCCCCCACTGAGCACATCCCTGCCTTCAACAGCTGTACAAACATCTCACAGACAGCACAGCCAAAGCCACCCTCAGACCTTCCTCTTCTGCTGACGGCAACGTGGGCCCACAGCGATGGAAAGGGACCTGAGGCCACGCTGGAGCTGGGGACCTGTGCCATGGGGTTCTTGCCCATGCAATGTGTTTTCTCCCCAGCAATGGTTAATAAGTGCACAATGCTGTACAGGCACAGGGACAAGGAGTTCACTCTGCTCACAGCACTCAGGGCCCCTGAAGTGGTCTGAAATTGCTGCCATCTCATTCTGCCTTAGAAATGAGCAAGGGAAGCCAACGTGAGCCAGAGAAACAGGAGCCCAATGGTAACGCAAAAAGTAGGGGGAGAAAAATGCAAACAGTAGAACACAGGTCCCTAAAAGCAAATTTTCAGTCATCTCTCCAGTAAGTCATCCAGCTTGTAAGGAAAGGATGTCAAATGCAACTGGAGAACCACATTCTGTCCAAGCAAAGGATCTTTACTCAGGGTGGGGGAAAGAGTCAGTTGGAGCTCAAAGAGATTGCCTAAAGAGTGCTGCTTAGAGTTGCTCCCACTTGAACACTGTCCTGCCTCCCTGGGGCTGCCTCACAAGCCTATTGGATTTCTCCTTTCAGCATCCTTTTAAATGTACCCAAAGATGTTCTGCCTGAGCCTGGAAACAGCTTGGCATTTAAATCCTCTGCCCCGTGGAAGTCTTTTGGAATTATTTGAATTCTCTTTCCCCGCCTCCCCGAGTTTTTATTTGGAATGCTGTTACTGCTTCCTGGTGTAAGGTAGCTTTCTGAAACCAGAGTCTATCCATCAGCACAGAAGAGGTTACAACAGGAGCAGTAAGGGCAAAATATTTAATATCTGCATGCTCCCTGGAAGTCATCAGGAATCATGGATCCCCATGGGCTGAGCAAGGCTTGGATGTACAGACTGTGAGCATATCCCAGTGGACACACAGATGGATAAATCCAGCATCTCCATACATGCCAGTGTGCACACACCACTGGCAGAGGCCTCATCTTTCCCTAAATGCTTGGTTTTGGTTATGTTCCCCAGAAAAGGGGGATTTGAAGGCACAGACCCCTTAAGGCTATGTTCTCTCATCCTTCAGCAGTAAGAAGAGACAGAACACATCTATCCCAATCCATTTAACCCAAGGTTTGCACACAGAGAGCCTGTACTGTGCAGTCAGCCTCTGTGGTGAGAATCCAGGCAAAGCCACAGGAGAGAGAGGCCCCTTCCCACCACTCAGCAGACCTCCTAACATGTCTTATTGAAACCCTCCCAATGCTTGTCAGATGCAGGCACCAGCTGCGTGCTGTGGAGCGGGCAGGGAGATGTCCACTGTACCAATGCCGAGTGACCGCCGCTACCGTCCCTGCTCAGCAGAAGATCTCCTCACCCTCTGGAGGTGCTTCTGATGAGTGAGAATCTGCAGCACAAAAAAAAAAAGCAAAAACAGGTGGGAATCACTATGGGAATGCAGGAATAGGGCAGGCAGAATATGACCCCACACACATGGCAATTCTGCCCAGTCCATTGGGCACCTTAGAAGATGCCTGACTGCCTGATGAGCTATCATCAGATTATCACAGAATGGTTTAGGTTGGAAAGGACTTCAAAGATCATCTAGTTCCAACCCAATGCCATAGGCAGGGACAACTCCCACTAGAACAGGTCATTCAAGGCCTCATCTGACCTGGTCCTGAACACCTCCAGGGAGGATGTGGAGCACAGAATCACAAATTGAAGATCCCGTTCTGTGCTTCTGTGCTCCACAACCTCCCTGGGCAACCTGTGCCAGCATCTCACCACTCTCACTGGAAAGAACTAAACATCTCCTGAGCTTTTTCCTGTGCAGAAGCTGGAAACCAGAAGTGAGTTAACATGAAGTTGGTCATCTAAGGGTGTGAGATCAAAAATCAACGTGGGTCAGAGGGTTATCACAGAATGGTTTGGGTTGGAAGGGACCTCCAAAGGTCATCTAGTCCAACCCCCTACAGTGAGCAGGGACATCCTCCACTAGATCAAGTTGCCCAGTGTCCCATCAAGCCTGACCAGAGTCCTGAGTTTTATCAGAGAAAAAACTTGCAGTTGTTTGCCTTTTTTTTTAAAATGAGATCAAAAGACCTGACAGACCAGCTTGAGGGGAAGGGAAAGGACACCAGAAGGGTTGTGGCTGTCACTTCCCAACTACAATGGAGTTAAAGCAGACAGCAATGACAGCTGGGAGCATGCCAGCAGCAGCTCCTGAAAGCACACACACTGCAGCAAGACCTTTCCCTCCTCAAAGCAGTGCAAGGTGAAAAATAAAGGGAGAACTGAATCAGTGGAGGCTGCTCAGGACAGGATGGGGGAGGGAGGGAGCAGGATGTGTCTCTCTGCCAACCCCAGGGGCTGCAGAACAGACAGAAAAGCCCACAGAAGATCACTTCTCACTGGGAACTCTTCTCATCACAGCTCATCTCCTCCAACCCTGTGTTGCCATCCACCTTTGAGGCTAGATTTTTTGACTTGCATTAGGAGTGCTGGCTGGAAGGCAACCAACAGCCTGAAAACACACCTATGGCCTCCCCTAGCACTCACCAGACTGCTGGGAGCGATGTCCCCTGCCCTTTTTCTTCTTTTCCTTCTTCTCCTTTGGTTTGGATAAACTGAAGAGGCGAGTAGGCATCTGGGGCTGTTCCTCTGCTGCCTTGTTAGTCTGGTTTGTTGTGCTAAGCAAATGGAAAGTGCTTTTCTCTTTGTGTGTCCTTGAAAGACTGTTCCTTTTGGGGGAGACAGAGAGTTCTGCATCAAAGTGCCCTTGTTTGGGAAGGGAAGGGCTCTTCTGCTTGGAGGAGTCATCCACGCTGGACTGAGAGGAGACTCTTGCAAGTTTCTCATGTAGATTTGAGACCTATAGAGGCAAACAACAGCGTTTCATTGGGACATGGAGGAGGCTAGCGGAGAACCTGGACAGGAAAGGTGTGTCCCAGAGCACTCAGAGACAGCTGTTCTTGTGAACATCCAACCTATCCACCAGCTAGAGAGTGGTCCCCACCCAGGCAAAGCAGCGAGGGAAGCAGCTCTCTTTAAGAGGAAGAAAGGAAGCAGGCAGAGAGTAACGCTCTGGTATCTTTTGCTGCTACATGTACTCTGCTATGTATCAACAAGCCAAGGGCAAATATTCTCTAAGATCTCAGTACCAAGACTCGCCCTGCATGGTTTGTGCACACAGATGGTGGCAGAAGGCCAAGGAGAAGTGTGCCTCTCCAGCAGGGGAACGCCAGCACACCGCACCAGAGCGGCATGTGTCAAAGGAAGCCTTCCCAAGCAAAAGATGAAAGCAAAAACATTTTTCCTCGTGGTTTGTTTTTTTTTTTCTTTTCCCCCTTTCTCCTAACGGCTGTCTCAGGAGGTAATTGAGCCTGCACATGCAAAGGGAAGATCAAAACAACAGCTCAACAATGCCTCCCCAAGCCCTCTATTAATAGCTCTGCAACGTCAGTAAGATACCTGCCTCCAAAAGGTGCTTCCTTCTCTTCCTGCCCCAGGCCTCTCAGCTATTTTACCTCA
The DNA here is from genome assembly GCA_013399055.1 of Ramphastos sulfuratus. Taxonomy (NCBI): domain Eukaryota; kingdom Metazoa; phylum Chordata; class Aves; order Piciformes; family Ramphastidae; genus Ramphastos; species Ramphastos sulfuratus. The sequence continues at coordinate 45,105 of WBNM01040507.1, forward strand.
GCCTCTCCCACAGTCTCCATGCCCTTCGCATGTCTGTGTGTGCTCGATGCTGGAACAGCTTCACTGTGTGCTAGGAAAACTTCTGGCCTGATCAGGAACTGGGGTGGGAGGGAGCAAGCCCTCCTCTGATTTGCTTTTCACAGCTCACTTCTGAGCTCTGCAATTAGCCCATTCAGGCACACAAAACAATTTCCATTCTATAATCCAACATTTATCAACTCCTTTTGCTACAGCTCTTGCACAGTACATTCAGAATTAGCCCGTTACAAACAAGCAAAGGATCACCAACAGGCTGAAGGACCAAATTCAGCCCATGATGCTTGCTCTCCTCAGCCAGACTGTTGCACAGCTATGGAAGAATGAACCCCAGCTTGCTGAAAACTGCACAGAGCAGGATCTGCATAGAATCATGGAATGGTTTGGGTTGGAAGGGTCCTCTGAAAGTTATCTAGTCCAAGCCCCCTGCAATGAGCAAGGACAGACACGTGGGCTTTTCTTTCTGCCTGTGGGAAGCCAGCCACCAGAAGCTTCTTGCAGCAGAGCTGAGGACCTTTGCTCACTGAGCTAAGACCAGGCTGCAGGTGTCCTGTCTCCTCAGGGCCCATCTCTTTGCTGGATGTCAAGAATGCTTTTGGAGATGGAGGTAGGTGTACAGCAGCCTTGCCTGCAGTTACCAGCCCCGCAAACGGCTTTTGTGGCAGCAGCAGGGTGCAGGTATCCTACAGCAGCCAGGCTGTTTGTGAGGAGGACATCTCACCTGCCTGGCTGCTCCCCACAGCTCAGCATCATTTACCTGGTTGTGGTCAGGTTCCTGCCGCATCTGAGCTAACCGATCCACATCTTGCTTGAACTGCAGCTTCTCCCTCTCCAGCTGCTTCTGCGCCGCGCGAAGCCTCTCCAGGTCGAGCTGGTAGGCTGCCTTCTTCACCTGCAGCTCTTCTCGTTCCCGCTCCAGATCCTGCCACCCCCTCTGGACCTGCTCCTCTCGCTGGGCCAGGTGGGCCTCCTGTTCTGTCAGCTCCTTCTCCCGGACTTCCCACTCCTTCTCTCTCCTCCGCCTCTCCTCCTGGTGCTGCGTCTGCTGCTTCTTCAGGTTGGCCAGCTCCTGGCGCTGCTTCTCCAGGTTGCGCTGCTTCTCCTGCTCCAGCAGCGAGGTCGGACGGAAGAAGCTTCGGCTCAGAGCCCTCTCGCTCAGAGCCAGCTTCTGGTCCTCAATGTAGGTGTCCTGCTGCAGCACAACGCCCTACGAGAGAGGGCACACAAATCACTGCAACCTCTTCCCAAAGGACAGAAATCCCACTCCCCAAAACCTCAGGGTGCTGTATCAGGCCCCTTCTTCTCACACCAAATCGACAGCTTGGCACTGCTGCCTTGTGGCTGGGCTACCAGAGGATGCTGGCAGAGCATCTTGCCCAGCAGCCTCCCAATCTCAGGTGGGCACTGGTTCACTTGGGCATCAGCTCATTCCTGCGGCCTGCTGGCATGCTGCCTGCGAGCCAGTCATGGGGCATTCTGCCGTGCAGTGATGTGACAGGCAAAGGGGAAGGAGGGGAGGTGAGGGGTGAGGTGTTAGTGGCTGTTTCTGGCTGGTGGGATGTGCAGTGTGCCAAAGCAGAACGGAAGGCCAAGCCTACCTGCAAAGCGCTGAGCAGCTTGTGGAGGCTGCTAATGGTCTGGAGGACCTGCTGCGAGAAAACAAAAGCACTGCTATTAGACCTCACTGGGTGCAGGGGAGGTGTAAAGCAGCCTCCTTTCCACTGTGACCCACCAGTGGGTCTGACAAGCTGCATGGCCTTCCATCTACACCTTCACTTTTCTCACTCTTCACCTCCAATGACTGCATCATCCCCCAGAACCCTTGAACATCTCTGAGTAGTGCCTACAGTCACCTCCCTGTCTCCTGGCCATCAGTTTGGCAGAGGAGTAAACACCTGCACAAGCACCAAAAGGCACAGACCTCATGGGGACTTCTGGGTTGTCTATGCAAACCATTTCCCACTGCATCAGTCTGCTCAAGAAGCAGCAAGAATAGTTGGGATGAAACCCAGTAATTCACTTTAAAAATTCAGGGAAAGAACTTCAAGGGGCAAAAAAAAAAGAAGAATTTGAAAGTAAATGTGGACTCTTTGTACCCTTCCATCCCCAGCCGACCCATACAGATCCCACTGTCATCAGAAAAAGTGCAACATAACAGGCAGGCCAGTAGGGCAGAGGTGTTCATGGAGGCTCTCTGAAAATACAGGTAAATGTGAACACATCATGCAGCAACACACAGCAAGCTGCTTTGGAGCAATGCCCTATCCCTCAATACATTTTTAGCCCAGCAAAAAAATTTCTGAGCCTCCCCTTCTAAGGAGAAGAAAAACCACCACAGTATTTGCAGCAGTGGAGGGATAACCAGTATTAAGAGAACTGCTTCTTATTCTGCCATTAATGCTAATTGGGAGTTATGAATGTGTATCAAAGGGAGAATAGAAATCTAATTGCCCCAATTCAGTGCACCTGCAACGTGAAATTAAACTCCCTCTGTCTGCAGATGCACAATAAATACAGCCCCGAGCATCCTGGTGGTAATTAACCCTTGCTGCCTCTAATCAGCACACATCACCCTGCTGGCAAGCAGATGACAATCAGCAAGCTCCCTGTCTGAACATCCAAGGTTAAGCAAATAAATGACAGAGTGAGCTCAGCTTAATGTGTTTAAAAGTCTCTGTGTGCTTCAGCAAATGAAATGTACTTTCTTCTACATTATCACCTACTGAGACAAATTCACTTGCAACTCAAATGAAGGAATCAATTCTTACCTCGTTATTCCTTTTCAACATGAACATCAGATTAGCATTTCCACCCTATGAAAAGATCAAAGATTTAATATGAGGACAAATGAGAAATCACAGCAAATGTCTTCTGAAGCTGAACTAATGACAGGCTCATTAAAGCCCACCTCCATCTTCCATTCTGGGAGAATTCATGCATGTTTCTCAGGCAAGTTAGAATCATCTAAAAATCAAATGTTAATTAGGTATCATTTTGTGGTTAGATGATGGATCGATCCGCAGCGAGAACGGGGGCAAGGTTATAGTTGACCTTATCATTTTAATAATGATGCATAATTAAACACATGCTGCAGACAGATGGCAGACAACCTGTGCCACAAAGGAATACAACTGATTTGCAAGGGTTTTCAAGTCAGCATTTTAGCTCCAGCAAAGTGGCTTTGGCTGCAGACTGCAAATTGTATTTCAGGCTGAACTTCTTAGGATTCATCTGATGGCCAAGAAATTCAGGAGATTTCGAGACTTAGCATTGTCCCTCCCTGGAGGTGTTCAAGGCCTGGTGGGATGAGGCCTTGAGTAAGCTGTGCTAGTGGGAGGTGTCCCTGCCTATGGCAGGGGGTTGGAACTAGATGATCCTTGAGGTCTCCTTCCAACCTTACCATTCTATGATTCTATGATTGTCACTCTCCTGAAATCTGAACTGGGCAGCAGACAGAGAACCCAAGCACTACCTTCTTTAAAATGCTGTCCGACTCGGTTCTTCGAAGGTCCTGAGCATCGTCGCCTTCATCTTTTGCTCCACCTAAAGGAAGAAGGCAGCATTGGCACTGCTTAGTCACCACTGAAGCCACAGATGAACTTGCTCATTATGTCTTGATCGATTCAGTACAGCAAACTCAGGTGTTTCACAGGAGGGGAGACAGAACTCTTGACACTAACTAATGTATCCAGCACATGTCGGCAACACCAGAAAAAGTGGATGTGAATTCAGATTAGGATTGACTTTGGTTTCAGACATGCTGATGTATTTGGCACATTCCTATTAAGCTGTGCTCTGTCTAGAGCCTGCACTACTCTCTGCTAGCAGAGAACACTTGTGGAGATGAGATGAGGCAGAGTAAGATGCCCAGTGATGGGACAGAGGCAATGGTTGGAGGCTGAGGCATAGGAGGTTCCATGTAAACAGGAGGAGGAGTTTTTTTCCCTGTGAGGGTGACAGAGCGTTGGAACAGGCTGCTCAGGGGGGTTGTGGAGTCTCCCTCTCTGGAAATATTCGAGACCTGCCTGGATGAGTTCCTGTATGATCTGGTATGGGTAATCCTACTCTGGCAGGGGGGTTGGACTGGATGAGCTTTCGTAGTCCCTTCCAATCCCTAACCTTGTGTGATTCTGTGAAGAGCAGATGGAGAGCAGTATCACATCAGGGTGTACTACTGCAGGTATACTTTCTATGTCTCTCTTATGCAAGTGGTAAGTGTCTCAGGACATGGTTTGGTGGTCATGGTAGTGCTGGGTTGATGGTTAGACTCAATGACCTTACAGGTCTTTCCAAGTCTCATGATTCTAAGTGCACTTTACAGCTGGGTCAGATCCTGCTGTGCAGTACCCTGTGTAGCTTTACGCTGACAATCTGCCCTGTGTAATTTCATGCTGACAATCCATCCTTAGCCCTGCTTATCAGAATCCTCTATCTTCAAAGGAACACTAGACTTTTCCTCCTCACTTCCCCTGGGACAGCTCATACCAGTGTCCCTGAGCAAGAGTGAACCTTCCTGTGGGGCCGAAAGCGCTGCAACCCAGCCTGTGTGGGCACTGGAGGAGTCACACGGCTCTCTGGTCCTTTAGCTCTTGCCAAGACTCTTGCAGTCCCCCTGCCAGCTGAGATGCAGCCCATGGAGAACACCCACACCTGCAGTGGCAACCTCCTACTGCCACTCTTTTACTACAGCTGTACATAGACCTGTACCTGCAGCATTGTGAAGGACACCGTACCTCGTGCAAAGGCCCTCTCCTCCCACCACCCCCCAGGCAGGCTTTGCTATTAAAGGCTGACCCTCAAGTCCTCCTAACAGACCTTCTCTCCTGCGCCACGTCCTGGGACCTTCCACCTCTTTGCAGGAGGAAGCACCTCCCTTCTGCTTTGCTGGAGGGGAGAACGAAGGGGAGTCAGGTTATAAGCCTTGCCCAAGGTTGCACAGGTTGTGAACAGAACAACTGGAGATGAAAGCCAAGTTTCCTGCCTCCCAGCCTGCAGCTCAACAAACAGGCCCTGTGTTCGTTCCCCAAATTCTCCCAAGAGCCTACAACTATTGAATTACAACCTAAGTCAAAAGAGGGCATGGCTGCAGAAAACCTAGAGCTGGACAATGAACAGCCTGAGGTTGTCCCATTCATCACTGCAACAGAGAGAGGCACAACCCTAAACAAACCCCTCCAGCATGAATATATTTGTCATCATGATGACAAAGCCTGTGGAGGGCTTTGAAGCTTTCCAATAGAGCTGGGAAAACCTCTACATACTTCTGGTGTCTGACTCTGGAGCTAAAGCTGCTCCTCCGACGCAGAAGGTCAGACAAGGCCCAACGAACCCAATGCTGAGACAGACACTAGCACAGCAAAACTGGCTGTGCAGGGAGTATGAGTGAGACCACAGAGAAAGGAATTTGAGGACAGGGAAGTTTCTGATGACTAGGGCAAAGAAAGAGAGCCTTGGGAAGCAGCCAACTATGCAGCTGAAATAAATATTCACGCATTTCTCTGGGAGAGTCTTAATTGCAGGAGTAACACATGCAGCTGTACGGAGAACACTGCAGAGAGAGCTGAGCCAGGGGAGAAGGTGCCTGAGTCAGCAATACTCTCATCCATTCAGAAGTGCAACAGCACCAGGCTACTGCTGGAAGACAACTGAAGAATGAAGAACAGAGCTGCAGCTACTACAATAACAACATGAAGTAATCCATCAAGAAGCCAAATGCTTTCACGTGCCATGTAAGCAAAGCAGCAAGGATGGCTGAGAGCATAGAGAAGAGCTCAGAGCTCAGATGTTTAATTCTCATCTAACCATGGGTAATCAGCTACCATCATTCCACTTCTACCCAGCCTTTTCTCCTAATCTGTTAATGAATCTATCAACTATTGCTGGGGAGGAGTTGAGAAACCCAGGTCACCAGCTGCTGGAGCCCTGCTGGAGCACACAGGGAATGTGTTGCTGAAGCGGTGATGGCACTCGGGGAGCTACTCACACTTGGAGGCGTTCATCTGATGACTGTCAAATCCACCAAATGTTTCTGCTCTTCTAGGGAGAGAGATGGGGCCAACTCCTCCTTCCTGTTCCATGGCAGTGCTGCTGACCTGCTGTCCAAGGGCAGTGCCCAGGCTCCTGTTCACCAGATCTTGCAGGAGTTCAACTGATAAAAAGCAGCAATCTCTGTTAAAGACCACCTCAGCCTTTTGAGCCATTTTTCATCCCTGCCTGAGCTTCAGTCGGGAATTCAGAGGCTTTGCTGTTCTAAAAAAACATATTTCTATGACAATGATATGAACAGTACATATTCCTCCTGCAAAACCTCAATTTATCTGACCATTTAGTTCAGTTTCTGGCTTACACCTGCTCCTCTTCCTCCGGGCACCACTGATGTGGGCTGACAACAGCATTTAATCATGCTTAGCTTCTCCAAAAGTCACATCAGAAAGTTGCCTGAGTCCATCTCTCTCTGCCTTTGTCAACAGACCTGCCTGTTCCTTGCAGGCACCACGAGGGTCTGCGGGAAGCCAAGTCCCTCTCTCACACCTTCATGAGAATGAAGCACAGCAAAAGCCTGGCTGGTCCACATTTCAGCCGAGGTCACCAGCTCTATTCCTGACTCCAGTGCGGATTCAGTGCACAGCTGTTCTCTTTATTATCTTCTCTCTCTTTCAACAGCCACCAATATCTGCTTCCTTTCCTGATCCTCAGTGCCAGTCCTTGAGACAGTATCACAAGTGGCAATTATCTCCTCATCTATGCCACTATTCTGACACAGAGACTTCCCTGCACAACTGGTGCTTGAGCACTTATGCCTTCACTGAAGATGGGTCTGTTGGGCAGTGTAGTTGCTGTGTCTCCCTGACTTGCTCACCTTCATTTATTGCAGTTTTCATAATGGCCTCTCCTTTTGGTGCCTCTTCTGTGTTGGCTCTGAAGAGCAGCCTGGAGCCAGGCATGTCTTCCTGCACGGAGCTGTCTGCCATGTCCTGGAAGATCTTAGACTTCTCCTCCAGCAAGAGGAGGATTTGCTTATCCTTCTGCTGAAGTTGTTCTGTGGAGATGAAAGGAAAACAGGAGTTAAGACAGAAAATAAATCTTCGGCAGGCAGAGTTGAGTGATTCCTGAGATACTGGCCCCATCTGCTGGACCCTGATGATACAACCATGCCCTGCACAACCCTGCACAGCCGCGGCTGCCAGCAGGCTCGGAAAAACAATAAAGCAAGCAAGGTGAAGGACACACAAGGACTGCAATCATTTGCTGGGTGCAGGATTCCCACTCCTTTGAAAAACAGCTCAATCACAAAACCCAACCCAACAATCCTCATACATTTTTCCAAATCAGCTCTGTCCCAGGCAGGATTTTACCTTTCAGTCCTCTCACTTTTGCATCTGAGACTTTCTTTTCAAACTCAGACTCACAAGGGATTCCTTCATCTTCATCTTTGCTCCTGCTCAAGAGAGATGTCTCAGTTACTATCAGAACGTTACCAGGTGCTGAATGGCCTGCCCTGCAGGAACAGCTTGGTCACTTACATGGTGTTAATTGTGTCTTGGATGATCTGTATCCAGCCGTTACGCTCCTCTTTGGAGCTGGCGTGGACCTCCACCATTTCAGGGTCTTTCACACCCATGCTGATCAGGAACAAACCCTTCTCTTCGTGAGCCACTTCTCGTACAATCAGCTTCTTCAGAGAGATCACAGTGGATTTCTGGTCCTTCAGATGGAAAGAAACAGGTGAGGAGGGCGAGCGGTGCCAGTTCCCACACGTAAGCCAGAAGTGAAAATCAGGTCCCAGTAGCCACACCACTACCTCTCTCAGGCTGTAAACATTTTCTGAACCTCCTGGCTAATTCAAAATATAAATCATTTTAATGTGGTCAAAGAGCAGGGAATGGGCTTGCTTTCCTCCATCAGTTCTGTAGGAAAAGCAATTTCACCTTGTTCCATTTCAACAAAGAAATAATTTACAATTGACTTTGTGGTTTTACAAACCCTACCATACTTTGCTCTAACTCGAGCGGACCTTTGATCTCATCTCCTCCTGCCCACACTCTGTCATTAGGATAGCAGCTCCTCAATGCAGCTTGCTACCACCTGCTCCACACACTATCTTCATGATCTCTCCCAAGGATGGAGTAACATCTTGTTTTCAAATCCCACAGAAGGCCCTGCTGTTCTCAGAAGCTCGCAGCTGACTCCTCTCTGATGGAGAACAAGATGACGTTCATTGTGTGCTATGGTCTCTGTGAAATCGGCCTGCTCACTTCAGATGTCCCCTGCTGTTGTGTCATCTCTGCATGAGTCAGCCCCGTGGTGCATTTTACAGGATGCTACAACTGGGGTGATGTGGTAGCTGTTCACCAGCAGCAGGATGTGGGTGCCAATCTGCACTGAGACTGTGCAGATCGTTGGTGGGGCTGCAATAACAAATTATCGTCTCTCACAACGTTCACAGAGTGGAAAGGTCACAAGGTTCAGCCAGTCTAGACCATGCCTGCAAGGGGACAGCCCCAGCAGACTCAATTAGGTACTAGGTTTTTTTAAGCAGGTCACTGTGCCTAGCCCTTTCATGAGGCCTGTCTTCAGAAGCTAATGGTTTGAGTCTTGAGCATTACAAACATATTCCTCAGCTGTGTTTTCAAGTTGTTCTGCTGAATTTACTGCTGTGGCATTTTACCTCCTGGACCCTCATTGTAGCTCACAATGCCTTAGGACATTTTCTTCTGCTAAGATTCATTTTTACAATGTTTGCCTTATCCCATTGCCCCTTCCCACCCCAATCACTGCTTCCACTTGCACAAACTGAAAAGGAGTAAGTGCATCAAGTGACAGGCAAGTTTCCAAGGCCCATTATCAGCTGTGCTAAGCCACTGCAGCCAGGGGAGGTGGGGCATGGAGACAGGTTTGCCTGTCAGAAAGAATGGAGTCTGCTTAGCAATCCAAAATGTTGTAAGCAAAAAAATAAAATGGAAGTTGTTTAGCAGGCAGTGGTTGGCTTTGCTGCACAGCACACATCCAGGGTCTCCCACATCAAAGAAAAAAAAAAAAGGAGCAGAAGAAAGTGAAGCCTTACCAGTGAGGCAAAGACATACTTCTGGTCCTTCTCCTGAAGGAATACAAGCATGTCAGAGAGGAGTACAGCCTGGACTTCTGCAAAAGAGAAAAGCACACTGTAAGCACACAGCTCACTCTGAAACAGGTTTCTTTTCATAACTGGGGAACAGTAGGGCTGTGTTTGCAAATCCTGGAAGCAGAGTCAACCTTCCAGGTGGCAGGAGGAGCAGGGGCAGCTCCTGGGGATACTTGGCCAGGTGAGGTCTGAACCGACTTTGTGTTAAGCAGAAACCTGCAGGATTCTCTCTCATCTCATCTGTTGGAGCAGGAGTGCTTCTTTCCAGCCAGAGGCCTTCTAATGGTTAGGACATGGGCATAACAGTGCAAGCTGGAGACACTTTCAGAATTGAAGTGCTGTTTTCTCAAACAATATTTTAGCCCTCGAGCAAAATATCTGCAGAGGAAGTTTTGGGATTTACAGTTCTCCTGATGAGCAGCTTGCAGAGTGTAAATTACCATGCAACAACAACATTTGTCAGCTGCAGTTTCTTTCCCAGGAAATACTGACTTGCTTCAGGAGCCACCACTGATTCTGTTCACAGATAAACAACTCTTGTGTGAGATGCAGGACCTGGCTTTCTTTCACGGGAGAAGGAAGCACATCGAGCCAACAGAGGGCTTTAAATCAGAACAGAGCCTTTTCCCAGCGTCCACGTACAGCCTTCCAAGGCTCCTAATGACAGCTCATAAACTTGCACAGCAACTACCAAGTTAAATGCCCCACCCAGAGCCCTCAGCACAAAGAGTTTCTGTGTAATGTACTTGGGAAATCTTGTGACAGAGAGGAAACAAACCAAGAAGTTAAATTATCCCGTGGGTAATTCCTTCCATTCTGTATTGGGAAGGCAGGATCCCATCCAGATAAAAGAACCACCAAACTTGAATCAAAACTGCAAAATTAACTCTGTGCTCTGGCAAGTTTGCAAAAGTCAGCATCTGACTCCATTCTTCTCTATCATCTGTGCACTTTGCAAGAGGGGAAATGCTAAATTCCTTTAAGAAAAGACCTTCCTATATTTCTCAGTGCTTCATTTCAGATCCTGCAAAACAGCTGGAATGTATGAAGTAGCTGCTCTGTGCCTGGGCTCTGCAGCTTGTCTGCAGGATCTGCTTTCAGGGGGAGCTTGCACTACAGACAAAGGTATGTCTGTGCATGTCTGTGACTTGGAAATGCAAAGGCAGCCTGTACTTATCACAAGGTTGCACAACAGCAGTATAACCTGCCTCATCCATCATCTAAAGTCACTGGTAACCTTGGGTGCCTAGAAACCATCTGCAAACTTCCTGCTTCCAAAACCTCAAAATAAATCAACTCAACATGGAATTCCAGGATGTCACTGTCTCCCTGCACAGCACAGCACCAGGCTACCAGTATTCATTCCCAAGTACCATGGTTTAATCAGCTGGTACTGGAGTAGGAGAAGCAAAGTTCAGCCTTCCTGTCAAGCCTGAGACATGGCCCTGCCTGCTCACTGACACCGTGGTCCCGACTCAACCCCTCTTTGGCAGAGAAGAGAACTGAAGTGTTCTCAGTAGAGAACTGAAGTGCTCAGCAGAGCACAGCACCTTAGAAAAAAAAACTATCTCCAACTGATTTAAAAGAACCACCACTGACCAAGTGAGAGGCAGCTACAGAGACATCAGAGTGTCTCCTGAGCAGTTTGCGTCAGCAGCTCAAGAGGTTCAAGAGCAACAAATGCCTAGGACCTGTCTCTGGAGACCCGGTGAAACTGGGATGGTAATGATGACCCCAGGCAGCCCTACCACAGGCCTTAGAGAGGAGCAAAGGCAAGGCTGCTGGTGAGCAGAGCTCCCAGGAAACTGAGGTTGGGTTTCAGATTCAGTGAGCAGCTTCCTGGAACTGCTGCACATGTGTGTTGTGGCACGATCTGACTCACTGCTCAGGTCAACTGCAGCCTCATCACCTTTTCCTGCCCCTAAGATCTCCCAGCAACTCCAATCCTTGGCCCAGGCAAGGTGGTGTCACTGCAACCCAGGCCTTCAGCAGGCATGCAGTCAGCAGGAGGAAAAGCAGCTACCTATCACCCCAGAAACACCAGGTGCAATCAACAGCAAGGGAGTGCACAGCTTGGGGAAGGCTGATGTCAAAATCACAGGATCACAGTTCACAGGCTNGCAGTATTGAAGGCAGTACTCAAGATGAGGTCTCACCAGGGCAGAGTAGAGGTGGAGGAGAACCTCCCTTGATCTGCTGGCACACACTTCCTAATACACCCCAGGATGCTATTGGCCCTCTTGGCCCCCAGGGCACATTGCTGTGCCATGGATGTTCTCCACCAGCACTCCCAGGTCCCTCTCCACAGGGCTGCTCTCCAGCAGATCACCTCCCAACCGGTACTGTCAAAATGTGTCAAAGCAGAAGACGAGACAAGGCCTGGAGACACCAATCTGAGGCGTGAAGCTACAGGCCAGAGGGCAAGCAGAGCTGACCCTGCCCTGGCAGGAGGCAGGCCAGCCTCAGCCTTACCTTTTAGCCGCCCTGCTGCACTCTTCAGAGACACAGGCCCGTCCCGGATGAGCTTGCGGTGCCGCAGGTCCTCCCTGGCGAACATCTGGCCGCTCTTCATCCTCATGATGGACTTGCTGTCCGTCCGGCTGTAGATCTCCCCCAGCCGCATCTTCTTCTCGTAGTTGCTGACTTTGCTGTTGACTGCAGCGATCACATCTTTGACGAGGTTCAGTGACTGGGTCAAGTCTTCGTGCTCCACTTCATTTTCTTTGAACAGAGAGAGAGATACCTGCAGTTCACTTCATCCTTCTGGGCTCTGGCTGCCTGGTTTTAGTTCTTTCCCACCTCTTCATAGAATCATAGAATGGTCTGAGTTGGAAAGGACCTCCAAAGGTCATCCAGTGCAAGCCCCTCTGCAGTCAGCAGGGCTGTCCTCAACTAGATCAGGTTACTCAGAGCCCTCTCAATCCCCATTTGTGCTGCAGGCATTGGTGTCACCTCTTCATGCACGTATTTTGAGCAGCAGCTGGCTGCGCCCAGCACCCACTGTGGTGTGCTGCAGAGCTAACCCAGCAAAGGAGGGCAGCCTGTAGTCACCATCACAGAGGACTGTCATTATAATTCACAGAATCATAGAACTAGTCTGGGTTGGAAGGGACCACAAGCATCATCCAGTTCCAATCCTCCTGCCATGGGCAGGGACACCTCACACTAGATCAGGCTGGCCACAGCCTCATCCAGCCTGCCTTTAAATACCTCCAGGGATGGGACCTCCATCACCTCCCTGGGCAACCTGCTCCAGTGTTCCACTGCCCTCATGGTGCAGAACTTGTTCCTTAACATCCAGTCTAAATCTGCTCTTCTCTAGTTTGAAGCCATTGCCTTTTGTCCTGTCACTGCAGGCCTTGGCAAACAAGTCTCTCTCCAGCCTTCTTGTAGGCCCCCTGCAGGTCCTCTTCTCCCTCCCAGATTCCCACATTATAACATTTAATGCTCTCATGAGACAGGCTGCATTTTTATCTCTTCAAGAGAGCTTCACAAAACTTTTCACATATTCTTATATCTCACAGAACTTAGATCAGAAAATGCCAGATTGGAAGGGACCACAAGGATCATCTGGTCCAACCTTTCTAGATGAACTTTTGAGGTCCCTCCTAGCCCCTGTGATTCTAGGTAATAGTAGAGTTGAAAGGAGCTGTCCCAGTACCCTGTCAAGTTGAGCCTTAAAACTGTCCAGTGTAGGGGAATCCACAGCTTTCCCCTGGGAGATGATTCCAATGTCTAAATTGCATACTTTGTATATGAGACAGTATAGATCAAATAGATAAATTAATCACAGATTTTAGCCATTACCAACAAAAGCAAGTTGGGAGAGTGAAGTCTAAGCATGCTGCTCCATGATTTGCCACACACATACTTAAAACGATTAAATCAAAGCAACCAAGTAACTAATCCTAAATGAAGATATGAAACTGAGTGGTTTCATTACACTGGTGTGAAACAGTATGGCTGAGGAGTTGGTCTAAGAAAATCTGCTCCAGCTGATTCCTGGATGCAGGAAATTTACATTGGATGCTTAGAATAGAGGAAGTGGTCCCTACCTTTGGTGTACTGCAGTATCCTTTGCAGAAGAACTGGGTACTTTGTGATTCTCTGGGTAACCAACAAGATACACTCAGAAATCCCAAGACGCCTCACCAGGGCACTGCTCATTTTTTTCTAAAGAACAAAGACAAAGATTTGAGTCCTGTAGCAAAACACTCACCAGAGTGGAGATAATTTTTCCACCAAGTGTCTGTCTGTTCCACCAGGTCCTACCTTGACAAATGCCTGAAACCTCTTGTCCTTTGAGTAGAGATCTTTGAAGTTATTCACTGCCTCGTTGTGATGCCCGCAGAATTTGCCGTAGGTTTTCTTCATTCGCTCAGCATTCTCCCCAGAGAACTGCAAGACAGGAGACACACAGCTCCAACCCACACTGAGCTCCTGCTGGGACATCCCAGCACTGCCTGCCAGCCTCTCAGAAGAACTGGAGGAAATCAAATTAGGCCAAAGCATTCCTAGACCAAGCACGTAGCTCTTGAGGAAGTGAAAACCTGAGTTTGGGACTTCACTGAGTTCAGGCTTAGTGCTAAATTTGAGATTCTACTCACAAGGCTTAAAGCCAACAACAAAAAAGTCAAGACAGATCAAAAGAAAACGACTCACCCCCAAGTTAAACAGCAGGGCAGTAACTCAGCCAAGAAGCATATTGTGCTGGGGGCTGCTGCCTACCCTCCACACCCTGGTTAAACCTTTCTGTGCCTTTCAGGGAATGCTTCTCTTCCTCACAAAACAAACTCAATTAATTTTCATCATTAGAGCTGCCTCAGATAGAACAAAAAGGGCTTCAAAAAAGCAGATGTGGAGATTCTTTTTCACGTGTGTGCAGAGTAAAAGGTGCCACCAGCTGTGATTATCTAACAGGCATAAACAGGAGGGAAAGAAGAGTTCCTGGTTTCCAGCTGAGCTCTCAGGAGTGCAAACATTTTGCAGCACTTACTTGATTCACTAGGATGTCACCTATCCTCTTGATAACAAAGTTCTTTTCGCTTTTGTCTGCCAGTGACTCCTTCTTCCTTTCCAGAATTCGCTGGAAGAAGTGACTGTGGATTTGCAGCAGGTTTTCCAGGCATGGAAAAATCTTGTCCACCACTTGCTGATCATACTGCAGCTCCTCCAACATCCCTGCGCTGTACACATCGTTCATGATCTTCAAGGTACGGACATGATGCATTTCTGTCTGCATGAGCTCTGCACAGGGTGAGGAGGAGGAAGAAACCAAGGTCACTGGAGGGTACAGAGGTGTACAGCACAAGGAAAAGCTTCCCTAAGTGGCTTCAGGAAATTTCATGTCAGGTACTGAAACTCCAATCAGCAGTGGGAGAGAGAGAGGGGCAGAGAAACACAGAGGGGCAGCTTTGGACATTGCTCCTGAGGTCTGAACATTTAAACATTGTTATCTGCTCCTTACTAACACCTCACTGAGATCTGAACATTTGAATATTGTTATCTGCTCCTTCCTAACACCTCCCTGCCAGCCTCAACATAGAGCACTTCTGTCATACAGGATAGTCCTTGCATTCTGCAGGAGAAGACTTTCTAGCTATCTGCTCTGCTGTAATGGAGTTGGAATGTTGTCAGCAGAAAAATGAGGGGAGGTAGTTTCTGGTTTGGTTTTTTTTGTATGCCTTCTGGTTACGTGAGATGCAGAAAGCAAGCTTTTACAGAACACACTGTGATTCTAAGAATTTCAAGAACTGGCTTCTGAGGAAAACAAATCAAGGTTCCTGTTCACTGACATAAAGCTTCCCACATTCAGAGCTGCAAGTGTAGCAAGAAGCACTGAGTGGAAGATGAAGATGCAGGTGTCTCACCATAAATGACATCTTGCCGTTTGACAACATCTTTGTTTTGCTGCTGTAGGAACTTGGTGTCCACTACTTGGCTCCAAGATTCTGCCTCCAGTTGCTTGGAATCCAATTCCAGGTCTCCCATCAGCTGTCCTTCATTCATGTCTGCACCTTTACAAAGCAATGTGCCATTAGGATGTGGGCAACTTGTCTCAATCTGAGATTCATTTGGGTTTAGGCTCTACCTGTCATACCACAGACATCACAACGTTCTTTAAGGATGCATAAATGACCACATGAAATTAAACTATCATAGGAAGGGACCTCAAGGATGAT